>JALJSC010000052.1:121439-393353 GCA_023969325.1 Oryzias curvinotus
GGAACTGACAAAGCAACCAATCACAGTGGAGTATATGACTTTTGGGGGCGGGACATTGACTGGGCTTGAAAGCAGAAGAACATTTAAGGCAGGACACCTGACAGCCCCCTCCCCTGACCACATTAAGGAGTTCCTTACTTTCCTTTTTAGAACGTATTTATTTGCTCGTAATTTTCTACATACATGCATTCTGTGCTGAACTTTTCTCTGGGCCGCACAGACCCGGAGGAGGGTTTAGGGTTCAGGTTAAGGTTATGGTTAGGCGCGCGGCAGCGTATCAACCCCGACCAAACGGTTCTCGTGCGCGGCTGTCACTGCAGCACACCGCTCCTGCAGGAGATGGGTCCGCTGAGGAGAATAAATGTTCCACTCCTACATGCGTGACAGCTAACGGGGCTTTAACATTAAACACATGTGAGAAACAACAAGATTTAGTCTTCGACACACTTAAAACACGTGGGGAAAATGCAACGATAGACGTGTTTAAGATGAACCAGCATATGGTGTCAAATTCATGCCTAAACTATTTGGCATCAAAACTGTAAAACCAGGAATCAAAACCCGAATTCTGCAAACCAAAACCCAAAATCTGCGAACCAAATCCCATAATTTGCAACCAAAACTCAAATCTGCAAATCAAAATTCATAAATTGAGAACCAAAACCCATAATTTGCAACCAAAAGCTATAACCTAAAGCGCAATCATATTTCTCAGGTGCTGATTTGTTTTCTCGCTGTTCTGAAATCGTCTTTTTGAGTTGCGCTTTTATTTTGAAATCGTCTTTTTGAGTTGCGCTTTTATTTTTTGAGTTGAGCTTTTTTTTTGCGGTTGCGATTCTAAAACCTGTCACACACGTAAAAACAGCGCCACGTCAGTCAACGGGAGGGGAGGCGGGACATCCCCACATCCAGAAGCTCATTGGCTACCGAATAACACCGAGTCTTACGTCAACAGACCAGTTTAGAATGTGCCGGTAAGTTTCTCATGTTTTTCAAACCTTTTACTATATTAAACGATCAAACTTGTACTTTATTTAACCAGAGGACGCAAGCACAGTCAGATGAGGAGCTCCACCAGTAGCTGCTAGTGAAAAAAGATGTTAGAAAGTTAGACGTTGCATGACAAACTATCACCATTGTTCTCCCGTTTAGCATGCTAGCTAGCTCAATGCTAGCGGGGTTTACAGCTCTTTTCATGACTTTCATGGATTAAACAAAGTCGATTTTTTTTTTTTACCACAGTGTCAGTATCAGTCATGTAAACCTGGGAATAATTGCCCGTGAATTGTCACTAGGATTAATCAAAGATTTCTTTTTCAAGAAGTACATTCATGTATAATTTAAAAGGTTTCTCAATATATCTTTAGGGATTACAGATTGATTGAACAAAGCAACATATTGCTGTAAGAAAGTGACATTTTTCCTAGTTTGGGATCAAGTTCATCCCTATTTAAAATAATAAAAGTAAAATTATGATTCAGAAAGATTCACTCCCCTTAGTGAAAAAGGTTAGTCTGGAGCCATGAGAACCTTTTTTTTCTTACATTTTTTCTTCCTTTTCCTTCTTTATATTGTTTCATTGAACCCCATCAGTCCACATAAACCCTAATACCGTTGATGTAGCCCACTGGTCCTCTGTAGTACACGTGTTTCCCCGCTGCTCGGCTTCTTCCATCTTCGGCCAGGCTGCTGCTCGAGCTTCTCTGTTAGCTTTGGAGAAATCATCCTTAAAGATGATTTCCAGATTCTTACAGGTTGAACAGTTCTTGGTTTTTCTCCAGGTGGCGTCTCTGTGGTGTCTCAAAAAAAATTGTATGATGACCTGTTGGTGTCTACCCTCCCCCTTTCTCCCCAACCGATGAACTGAATCCACCACCATGTCCATGTTTTCTTTCCAATCCAGAGCGATCTGGGTCAGGATTCCTATGATGACATCTCAGATGTTCTCATCGTCTCTTTCTTTTAATTCTTGAATTTTTAGGTTCCATCGCTGTTTGCATCTTTCCATTTCAGCTACTTTTTCTTTTAGCTCCTTGTTTTCTTTAACAAGTTGTGGAACTTCTTTTTCCATCTCTTTAATCTTCCCCTTGCATTCTTTGATCTCAGCTGCATTCATTTCCACGAGTCGGGAGATGTTTGCCACCATGACAGAGTTTTCTTTTAGCTGATGTCCAAAGTCTTCAATTCTGTGGGTTCATTTTTCAATGGCAGTGATTAGAGTTTTGTTCAGAGATACTGCAGGTTCTGGAACAGTTTTCATCTTGGAAGGTGGAGCTGAAGCTTAAGTCGGGTTACTCGGAGCAGGTTTCCTTTTCATATTTCTACTTAAATAAAGGATCATTCACTTTGTAAGTTCTCAAACTGTGGGGCGCTCCTCCCTGGGGAGGGGGGTTCCTCTGACTGTGGTCAGAAGATGCAGGGGGGATCTCCAGGGCTGACGGCTGATCTTCCTCCGGGGTTCACTTACCCCGTTTTCCTCGTCCACGCTGGCATCCCCCTCAAAACTGTACAGCTGGATAACTCCGACATTGCTCGCCATTTTTGTTGCACCGGTAAGGTTACGTTAGGGTTGTGAGGGGCTGTGAGCTAGTGGGAGGGGGTGTAAAAAAAATGGATGATGGCAAGTGGGGGTAGGGTTTTTAAATACTGTGTTTTCATGATCATAAGTATGAGGTTCCATTTGTGCCAAAAATATGAAAATGGGTTTTTGTGTTCACTGTCTATGTCTTTGGTCCATTGTCTATGTCTATTAAACAAGTTCATTGAACATTGGTTCATGTCTATGTACTACTAAGCAATATCTTCTGCATGCCCATGTTTCTTTGATTATTACTTTGTATTTGCTTTGTGATGTATATGCTTTCTTTATGCTTAAAACGTTGCATTTGTCTTTATTATTGTCGTTTGCCCATGTCGTCACATTACGACGTCAGAAAAATCCTTAGCAACCGTTGCTAGTGTCGTTAGCTACACAGTTTCCCCATGTTGTGTCCTTAGATCTTTTCTTATTTCAAATTTTGCCAAAGTTGTCAGTAAAAGTCCTTCGTACGGCCGTTAATTTGTTTCCTACTACCACGGAACGAAACATTTAAAAAAAAAAAACCTTTATTGATATCCCTGCAAACGCGCATTGCCAGAAGGGGGGGGGGGCGGGCATGCATACAACGGTTTCACGTTCCCGTTTTAGGTTATTTAGTTTTAACTTAAGAATGGCTTCAAGTAAATCTTGAGGTGAAACTATTATTTAAAAGTCTTTTGAATAATGACTGATTTATATCCAACATGTTGTTAAAAATCTGATGGATAAACGAGGAGCAGAGGCACCCAAAACAGCATTATAGTGGTCCCGAGAGCGCCACCTCATGGTCAAATAAATACGTAACAGATTAAAAAGAAAAGATCAAAATCCAGTCAAAGAGTTTGGCCCGTCTGCTCCTCGTTTATCCACCCGATTTGTGACAACATGTCATCTCCAGATTTAATTGAAGCTATAAAAACTTGAAACAATTGGCAAGAGTCGCTTCGGGAACATGAAAGCGTTATACGCATGCGCGCGCCCCCCCTTTTTCTGGGAATGCGCATTTGGGGGAATATCAATAAAGTTCATATTAAAAAACGTGTTTGTCATAAAAATGGCTTTGGGCGAGTGTGCATAATTCGGGTGATTTTGTGGTCGGTTCTGCAGTTTTCAGTTTCTCGTAAAAATATAGTAGCGGTCGGTGACAGATTTTGACATGGGTGAAGTGGGCGGTGGCCCAGGGTGGCGCCCAGTAGGGGGCAGTAATTTCCGTGCCCACAGCGTTATAATAATAGCTTAAGCAACGCGAGGCTTCAGCTTTCATCCTGACAACACCTGCCATAGCTGGCACATAGGGGTTGCGACCTTTCACTCTAACAATCAACTTTAGGCCGCAGCTGCGCCTCCCGTTATAGAGACGGAGCTGTGTCTGTCAGAAGAAGGGGGGGGGGGGGGGCGCAGCAGCGAGGAGTGCAGCCTACATTACGCAACACCTGGATCATCCCGTGCTGTTGGATTACTCAGCAATGTCATTATTTACTAACTATTGTAGATATTTTTATGACAAGTCTTTTGTGTCGTTTAGTTGGTGTCAGAATTTGACATACAGACAGCAGGAGCTAATCAGTAACAAGAAATGAACTTATTGCTAAAAATGATGCAGGAGTCCAGCTTTAAAAAATGATAAGAGAGCAAAGAAAACAAAAAGATATGATTTGTTAATTCTTATTATTATTATTTCCAGGGTTTGTTTATTTTGTTCTGCAGCATCTTCATATTTGTATAATTTTGATAGAATATATTTTTATGGAGAGCAAATTATGATTTTTTAAGGTTTAACTTGATTTAATCTGGATTAATGTTCCTGTTTGTTTTTATTCATATTTATGTACAAAAAGTTCAGTATTAAAGGTTTAAAAGGTTTAAAAGTCTAGCAATAGTGTATTTAGTAAATGTTTATCTTCTTCGGCCCAAAACCTAAAGCGTGTTTTTAATGTAGGCCCTCTGTGCAGCAACTGAGTTTGACCCCCCCATAATACGAGTCTAGAAAATTCAAGTATTTTTTTGAGCAAAATTGCCAAATAAAAGATAGGGAACTCAAAAGGATGTGGTCAAATTTTGTATGTGTGCCGGGGGGTAGGGGGGTGGGGGCGCTGGTGGAGTAACTCGCCCAGGGAGTAAGTAAGTGTAGAACCGCCACTGGTAGTGGTCTAAGTTAGGCTGGGTGGCTGTTGGAGTTCCACTAAGCTTCTATGAACTGGAGCTCCATGAACGCACCATGTGGGAGGAGCCACCAGCTAATGTTTTTAGCCTGATAGCCACAGCGGTGTGACAATTTATGGATGCACACGGAGAACGTTAAGAGATCATGTTTATTTATTTTGATAGTTCTACATGATAACAATGTTTCCATATCTGAGTTCATAACATCCCAGAGAGAGTCTCTGCTTCAGCTCCTGCAGTCAAACTACGTCTGATGGCCGACTCAGCCTCAGCCTTTCTTTTTTCATCACAGCGCGCAGTGCAAGAGTGTGTGTGTGTGTGTGTGTGTGAGCGCAAGTTAAGGGTTTGTTGCTCAGTTCGCCGGAAAAGTAATAATAAAAAAAGGTTTCCTCCAAAGGAACAGAGACTGGTTCTTTTATTAACCCCCTCTGAGTTAATGGCGTGAGAACGAGAGTCAGGAGTGTTTCAACAGGGGACTTCCAGATGTGGACGACCGGACCTCCTCTGTGGTTCGGTCCACACAAACCCTCACACTACAAGAACAGAGTCGTCCATTCTTGCATCTTCTGCAGCAGACAGATTATTTGTCTCTATTTGATCCTCTAATGCACATGTGTCAAACTCAAGGCCCGAGGGCCAAGTGTGGCCCGCCATGTCATTTCATGTGGCCCGCGAGAGCACAAAAGTTTTTAATTAGAATAAAGAATATAAATAGAATTATAGAATAAAATATAAAAATTGGTGTGTATTTATTAATTTCTAGGGGGAATCAGACTTGAATTATCGGATTGGGCAACTATACATTAGGATTTAAACGCTGTCCATATAACCTAATCCATATAACAGAATCAAATTTATAAAATTTATAAATAAATAGGTCATTCTGAAAAACAGCAATAGTAGAGGAGGAACTCTGCCTTCCTTCGGCACCACATACATCACATGTCCTGCAGACCCCACAAAGATGCTGGAGTTCAAAGCTCTGTTCCTGGTGATGAGCATAAAAAACCAGATGAAGTACTTCTCCTTTGACGTCCAACTAAGGTTATTTTGCCGGTTTTTGTTGTTTGAAGCTCATTATTTTGGAGGACGTTTGACGTTCCATCAGAACTCAGATGTTGTCTTTGTGTTTTACAGAAGTAGATCCTGATGGCTGATGGCCCTACGTCAAATGCTGGAGTCGATCAGGGCCACACCAGAACTCCAGCGGTCAAGGCAGCTGGCGGACTATCGGCGACTGATGGGCAACACAAGGCCTAAAAAGCATTTTTCCAATGAAGGAAAAAAATGCGGAAGCATTCAAACTGCTCTTGATGGGTGCCAGCAAACAGTTTAAAATTTCAAGCTTGAAGTTCGTCTGAAGCTGCACCATGTTAGAGCCTGCCCCCTCAAAGTACAGACTTTCTTCAACAGCAGGCATACAGGCCAACTGCTTTCAGTAAGTGCTACGACCGCAGGGACCTCTCAATCGCTATGGATTATAGTGGGAGACCAAACTGCATCACATAGCAGTTTTGATGATAACTGTAGCAAGCTCCAGCCAGGCCGTACCCATATCCTTAAGCAGCTGTACGTCAAATGCTGGAGTCGATCAGGGCCACACAAGAACTCCAGCGGTCAAGGCAGCTGGCGGACTATCGCAAACTGATGGGCTCCACGAGGCCTAAACCATCCAGAAGTCAACATTTGGTGGATTTGTCAGTTCCTCCTCTACTGCAATACAAAGTAAAGGAGGAACTCTGCCTTCTGTCGGCACCACATACATCACATGTCCTGCAGACCCCACAAAAACGCTGGGGATCAAATCTCCGTCCCTGGTGATGAGCAAAAAAAACCAGATGAAGTACTTCTCCTTTGATATCCAAGTAAGGTTATTCTGCGGGTTTTTGTTGTTATCTCAATATTTTGGAGGACTTTTGACATTCCATCAGAACTCAGATGTTGTCTTTGTGTTTTACAGAAGTAGATCCTGATGGCTGATGGCCCTACGTCAAATGCTGGAGTCAATCAGGGCCACACCAGAACTACAGCGGTCAAGGCAGCTGGCGGACTATCGGCGACTGATGGGCAACACGAGGACTAAAAAACATTTTTCAAATAAAGGAATACAATGCAGAAGCATTAAAACTGCTCATGATGGGTGCCAGCAAACAGTTTAAAATTTCAAGCTTGAAGTTCGTCTGAAGCTGCACCATGTATGAGCCTGCCCCCTCAAAGTACAGATTTTCTTCAACAGCGGGCATACAGGCCAACTGATGGGCTCCACGAGGCCTAAACCATCCAGAAGTCAACATTTGGTGGATTTGTCAGTTCCGCCTCTACTGCAATACAAAGTACAGGGGGAACTCTGCCATCCGTCGGCACCACATAAAAACCAGATGAAGTACTTCTCCTTTGACGTTCAAGTAGGGAAATTTTGCGGGTTTTTGTTGTTATCTCATTATTTTGGAGGACTTTTTATGTTCCATCAGAACTCAGATGTCGGATGGAATGGGAAGACTGCCCGCATTCGCAAAAATATTTTACAATACCACAAACATTATGGAGGAATGTCTCTTCCCAATTTCCAATACTATTACTGGGCTGCTAATATCCGCACATTGCTTTATTGGCTAGATATATCAAGTCATAAGGATCTTAAATGGTTAAATTTTGAACGAATGTCATGTCAATCTGCCTCTTTACACTCTCTACTTTGTTCAACAATACCACTGTCACAATCTCTCGACAAAATTTCACAGAACCCAGTAGTTAAACATTCACTTAAAATCTGGGCACAATTTAGGAGAAGCCTGGGCCTTAGAAATATGTCAATTTATGCCCCAGTTGTGAAAAATATTATGTTTCTCCCTTCCATAACTGATAACTCTTTTACATATTGGTCCACAAATGGTCTGAGAACCCTGAAGGATCTGTTCATCGAAAGTCAATTTGTGTCATTTCAGAGACTAAAAAGTGAATTTAGAATTCCTGATGTTCACTTCTTCAGATACCTTCAACTTCAAAGTTTTCTATCTACCACATTCACCCATTTCCCCTCGCGACCACCAGACTCACTTCTTGAAAACATCTTGACCTTTAATCCACAGTCAAAAGGACTCATCAGCAAAATCTACACAGCAATCAACTCATCAAACACAGATCCACTGACTCATACCAAAAGAAAGTGGGAAGAAGATTTGGCTACGGACCTATCAGAGGATGTATGGCAGACTGCTCTTCAAAATATTTATTCATCCTCAATATGCTTAAGACAAAGGGTTATACAATTCAAGGTGGTTCACAGACTGCATTGGTCCAAAGTAAAGTTAGCTAAAATCAAACCAGACCTTAATGCTAATTGTGATCGTTGTGAAACGGAACCAGGTACACTTTCGCATATGTTTTGGTTTTGTCCGACTCTAAGGGCCTTCTGGCACAACATTTTTCAACTTCTCTCTGACGCATTGGGGACACACGTTGCTACCGAGGCCTCAATTGCAATATTTGGTGTATCAGAGTTCTCTCTGTGGCTTCCAAGTAAATCCAAAAGTGTAATCGCTTTCACTGCACTTCTGGCCAGAAGGCTAATCCTCCTACACTGGAAAAACAAACAACCCCCTACTTTTAGGAAATATCTGGTTGATCTTATCTGCCATCTTACCGTAGAAAAAAATCAGATATTCAATGAAGGGTTGTACTGCAGGGTTTTTTAATGTCTGGCAGCCAGTTCTGAGCAAGATCAAAGATTTTGATCCATCACTTCTTTCTGAGGGGTAACACTGTTACTCCATTCAGCAAAATCCTTGTTTATTGTATTTAATTCTTTTTCTTTTAGGGTGCAACAGGGTGGGTTTGTTTGTTTGGGGTATTAAGGAAAAAAAAAAAAGGAAAAAAAAGTTTGAATGTCTTTTACACTGTATATGTTGCTGAATACTGAAATAAAAAGAAACTTGGTCTAAAAAAAAGAACTCAGATGTCGGGTTTGTGTTTTACAGAAGTAGATCCTGATGGCTGATGGCCCTACGTCAAATGCTGGAGTCGATCAGGGCCACACCAGAACTCCAGCGGTCAAGGCAGCTGGCGGACTATCGGCGACTGATGGTTAACACGATTACTAAACCATCCAGAAGTCAACATTTGGTGTATTTGTCAGTTCCTCCTCTACTGCAATACAAAGTACAGGGGGAACTCTGCCATCCGTCGGCACCACATACATCACATGTCCTGCAGACCCCACAAAGATGCTGGGGATCAAATCTCCGTTCCTGGTGATGAGCATAAAAAACCAGATGAAGTTCTTCTCCTTTGACGTCCAAGTAAGGTTATTTTGTGGGTTTTTGTTGTTATCTCAATATTTTGGAGGACTTTCGACGTTCCATCAGAACTCCGATGTTGTCTTTGTGTTTTACAGAAGTAGATCCTGATGGCTGATGGCCCTACGTCAAATGCTGGAGTCGATCAGGGCCACACAAGAACTCCAGCGGTCAAAGCAGCTGGCGGACTATCGGCGACTGATGGGCAACACGAGGACTGAACATTCCAGAAGTCAACATTTGGTGGATGCTTCAGTTCCTCCTCTACTGCAATACAAAGTACAGGGGGAACTCTTCCTTCCGTCGGCACCACATACATCACATGTCCTGCAGACCCCACAAAGATGCTGGGGATCAAATCTCCGTTCCTGGTGATGAGCATAAAAAACCAGATGAAGTTCTTCTCCTTTGACATCCAAGTAAGGTTATTTTGCGAGGTTTTGTGGTTATCTCATTATTTTTGAGGACTTTTGATGTTCCATCAGAACTCAGATGTTGTCTTTGTGTTTTACAGAAGTAGATCCTGATGGCTGATGGCCCTACGTCAAATGCTGGAGTCGATCAGGGCCACACCAGAACTCCAGCGGTCAAGGCAGCTGGTGGACTATCGGCGACTGATGGGCAACACGAGGCCTAAAAAGCATTTTTCAAATGAAGGAAAACAATGCAGAAGCATTCAAACTGCTCTTGATGGGTGCCAGCAAACAGTTTAAAATTTCAAGCTTGAAGCTCGTCTGAAGCTGCACCATGTTAGAGCCTGCCTCCTCAAAGTACAGACTTTCTTCAACAGCAGGCATACAGGCCAACTGCATTCAGTAAGTGCTACGACCGCAGGGACCTCTCAATCGCTATGGATTATAGTGGGAGACCAAACTGCATCACATAGCAGTTTTGATGATAACTGTAGCAAGCTCCAGCCAGGTCGTTCCCATATCCGCAAGCAGCTGTATGTCAAATGCTGGAGTCGATCAGGGCCACACCAGAACTCCAGCGGTCAAGGCAGCTGGCGGACTATCGGCGACCGATGGGCAACACAAGGACTAAACCATCCAGAAGTCAACATTTGGTGGATGCTTCAGTTCCTCCTCTACTGCAATACAAAGTACAGGGGGAACTCTGCCTTCCATCGGCACCACATACATCACATGTCCTGCAGACCCCACAAAGATGCTGGGGATCAAATCTCCGTTCCTGGTGATGAGCATAAAAAACCAGTTGAAGAACTTCTCCTTTGACGTCCAAGTAAGGTTATTTTCCGGGTTTTTGTTGTTTGAAGCTCGTTGTTTTGGAGGACTTTTGATGTTCCATTAGAACTCCGATGTTGTCTTTGTGTTTTACAGAAGTAGATCCTGATGGCTGATGGCCCTACGTCAAATGCTGGAGTCGATCAGGGCCACACCAGAACTCCAGCGGTCAAGGCAGCTGGCGGACTATCGGCGACTGATGGGCAACACGAGGACTAAACCATCCAGAAGTCAACATTTGGTGGATTTGTTAGTTCCTCCTCTACTGCAATACAAAGTACAGGGGGAACTCTGCCTTCTGTCGGCACTACTTACATCACATGTCCTGCAGACCCCATAAAGATGCTGGAGATCAAAGCTCCGTTCCTGGTGATGAGCATAAAAAACCAGATGAAGTTCTTCTCCTTTGACGTCCAAGTAAGGTTATTTTGCGAGTTTTTGTTGTTATCTCATTATTTTGTAGGACTTTTTTTTTTTTTTTTTTTTTCTTTTTATTTGGGTAGTGAAAACAGTCAAACATGAAAAATAGAACATCAAAATGTTTACACACCCATATTTTCTTTTTAACATCACAAACTAACATAAACAGGCAGCAGTTTAAAAAGTAAAATAATGATACAAATAAATAAAAAGAAAGGAAAAAAAAAAAAAAATCACCAATCAACCTTCATCACCAGCGGCAAAAGGCTATTACAGGGTTTTTTTTTTTTGTTTGTTTGTTTTTTTTTCCACATTTCACCAGAACAGAGTTCAATCCCAAGAAAGATTAGTCTTATCCAGAACTGGTTGCCAGACTTTTTTGAACTCCTCAATGTTGTCATGAAGGGTATGAGTTAATCTTTCCAAAGGAAGAGTCTTCAAAACCTCTGTGTACCAGTCCTCCATGGTCGGAACGTCTTTGGAAATCCAGAATTTCAGAATGGTTTTTCTTGCTATAAACAGAAGAATTTCAACCAGCTTGGCGTTGTGTTTGTACCTAGTGCCGTTCACTTTAGTGCCAAGAACACACTGAAAGGTTGAGAGTTCCACACCATATCCCAACAGTATTTTCACCTCCTTTTTAACTTCAATCCAGTATTTTTGTATCCCACTACATTTCCACAGCATGTGTGCATATGTACCTATTTCACTGTTACATTTGCAGCAGTAGGGAGAGTCTAAGCCCAGCTTGCTCCTCAGTAACGGTGTAAAATGGAGTCTGTGTAATATTTTAAATTGTGTTTCTCTATGTGAGTTTGAAGTTAGGAGTTTTAGCGTGTTCTCTATCAGATGGGTCCACTCATTGTCACTTATTTCTTCTCCTAAGTCAGTCTGCCACTGTCTTTTGAGGTAATCTGTAGAATGTGTAGTGTTTGAAGAAAAGTTTCTGTAAACATGGGAGATAAATCTTGTAGGTTGGGGTTGTGTAAGAATGCGTTCTAAAAATGTTACTTTGGGAGGGTGTTTTGTTTTGGGTATGTAATGTCTGATCTGCAAGTACCGGAAGAAGTGGGACTGGGGCAGAGAATATCGATTCTTTAAGGCTTCGAAGGATTCCAATGCATTCCCACCATAGAGTTTGGCTAGTTGGTCCAAGCCCTTTTCATGCCAGAGTTTGAAGCCAATGTCTTGACATGATGGGATGAAATCTGGGTTCCTAAATGTGGGGGCTAATACAGAAAAGTGTTTTTTTAGTTTAAAGAAAAGTAACATTTTGTACCATGTGTTCAAAGTGTTAGAGACAATAAAGTTGTTTTGTACTTCTAATTTAACCTTATTGTAACATATAAAGGGACAATACTTTAATGTTACAATTCCACAATTGCTAGATTCCATATCAATCCATGTATTTGAGACAGTTGGATTCACCCATTCATGTATATATCGCATTTGCGCAGCCCAGTAGTAGAAACGGATATTTGGGACAGCTAGACCCGCTTGATCTTTACTTCTCTGTAATTTGCTTAGTTTCATTCTTACTTTTTTCCCCTGCCAAAGATAATGAGTAAATATTTTATCCAAATCCGAGAACCAGCTATTTGAGATTGAGTTTGGCAGCATCTGTAATGGATACATGAGTCTAGGGAGTATATTCATTTTCAACACACTTATTCTTCCAAGCCAGGAAACGGGTAGGCTTTTCCACCGTTCTAAGTCCTCCCTAATATGTTTAATTGTTGGTTTTAGATTCAATTTGAGCAATTTATTAAGAGAGGGGCTCACTTGTATTCCGAGATATGTTATTATTTTCGGGGACCATTGGAAGGGAAACCCTGTTGGGGGAGGAGATCCAGTCATTGTGCCAATAGGCATAGCTTCTGACTTCGATAAGTTTACTTTAAAACCTGAGATATAGCCAAATTGTTCCAAGAGGTTGAGTAAGTGTGGGATGGTGCTGTCTGTTTCGACTAGATACAATAAGACATCATCGGCATATAATGAGATTTTATGTTCTGTACCATCGATGAGGAATCCCTTTATACTCAGAGAAGTTCTGATGAGCTCTGCAAAGGGTTCGATAGCCAGCGCAAACAAGAGGGGGCTCAGGGGACATCCCTGCCGTGTTCCACGTTCTAAGGAGAAGTAGTTAGAGCAGTGAGAATTGGTAATAACAGCTGCTTTAGGTGAAGAATACAACAGCTTCACCCAGTCGACAAAGTTGGCGCCCAATTTAAACATATCCATGGTCTGAAAGAGATATGACCATTCAACTCTGTCGAATGCTTTCAGAGAGTCCAAAGACACAATTAAGCCCTTCATTTTTTTATCTTGAGCTTGCTGTATAATGTTCAGGAGTCTGCGGATATTATGAAATGAGTTTCTTCCTTTTATAAACCCTGTCTGATCAGGTTTGATTAAAAGAGTTATGAAGGATTCAAGTCTTAAGCTTAATATTTTTGCTAAAATTTTGACATCTACATTGATAAGGGAGATTGGTCTGTAAGAGGCTGGGTCTTCAGCATCTTTTCCCTTCTTTAAGATCAGACAGATATTTGCCTGTGTCATTGTATCTGGCAAGCGATGGGCTGTGTTGAAGCTGTAATTATATGTTCTGAGCAGATAGGGAACAATCCTGTCCTTAAAAGATTTGAACCATTCCACAGGGAATCCATCTGGACCAGGAGATTTTCCACTGTGCATCAGTGAGATGGCCTTAAGAATTTCTTTTTCTTCAATAGGTCTTCCTAGGATCTTCTGTTGCTCTTCTGATAATGTTGGCAGTTTAATTTGTGAAAAGTATCTATCCATGTCTACCTTAGTGCTTACATTCTCTGATTTGTACAGGGACTTGTAAAAGGAGACAAAAACAGAGCTAATACTGTGTCTGTCATAGTGTCTTGTTCCGTTAGAGTCTCTAATGGCCCCTATGGTGTTTTGAGTGTCTTTCTGGTTAAGTATACGTGCTAAATATTTACTAGGTTTATTGCCGTATTCATATAAACGCTGTTTTTGAGAAAACAATGATCTAGAGGCTTTCTCATTGAGGACAGAGTTCAGAGCTGCTCTAACTGCTTGTGCTTTAATTAAATTATTTTTTGTAGGGTTAGATTTATGCGCCATCTCTGCTGCCTTTAAGTCTTTTTCCAGCTGATTTTGTTCCATCAACAATTTTTTCTTTCTATTTGCTATATATGAAATGGTGGATCCACGGATATAAGCTTTTGCTGCCTCCCATAAAAATTCAGGATTTGTGTCACTGTTATCGTTTTCATCAAAATATAATTTTAACTCTTCTTCCATCCTTTTCTTGTAATCTTTGTCAATAAGAATATATGATGGAAGACGCCACCTCGTTGTTGTGGGTGTGGTTTCTTTTATGTTCAAGTCTAAATAGACTGGGGCGTGGTCGCTTAAGTAAATAGAACCTATTTCACATGTATTTACTTGTCCCAAAGTCTCAGGTGGTAAGAAGAAAAAATCAATCCGAGAATATGAATTGTGTGGATTGGAATAGAATGTGAAATCTTTGGAAGAAGGATTAATGGACCTCCATGCATCCACCAAATTAAGCTCTTCCAACATTTTGGCCAGTGTGGCCCCCAAGTTGCATCGCCTGTCAGTGGGTATTGGTGATCTGTCTAGAGTATTGTCTAAAACGCAATTAAAATCTCCCCCCAACATTGTCAGACCACATTTATATTCTGCAAGTTCTGATCCAATTTTAGTCCAAAAGGAAGACAGTGGTGGACTTGATGCATATATGTTCATCATGGTTAAACGTACATCCTGAATGGTTCCATGTAGCAATATATATCTGCCCTCTGGATCTTTCTTACAGGTCTCCAGTACAAAGGGCACAGATTTATGTATCAGAACAGCGACTCCCCTGCTGTTGGAGGAGAAGGAGGAGTAATGTGCTTGGCCTACCCAATCCCTCTTTAGCTTCATATGTTCCTTGTCCACTAAATGTGTTTCCTGCAGGAAAGCTATCTGAACTTTTTCTTTTTTTAGGGAGTTCAAGATCTTTTTGCGCTTAATAGGATGATGAATGCCTTTTACATTGAATGAGCAGAATTTAATGGAATTTACTCCTGACATTTTGTGTGTGTGTGTGTGTGTTCATCTTAGGTACGACCCTGTTCATTCAAGTTATAAAACCAAATATACACGTTAAGTTTGCTGGTGATGAGGTGAAAAGAAAAAGAAAAGAAAAAAATCTCAAAACGTGAAAGAGACAAACAAAAATCTTGCAACTGCTGCAACTCCAGCTCCTTTGTAGGGCTCATGTGATACATAACTCTCTGCCACTTTCTCAATAACACCCACATTAACATTAGCAGGAAGAAGCAGAGCTCCCCAAACCTTCCTCCTGTGACTTGCGTCCAACAGAAATACCGTAGTCTTGGCTGCGCTTCCAGATATAAAAACAAAATCAATATGGATCAGCTTGCCTGATCATAAAATGAACTTTATGGTCTATGAAAAGAAAATGTGTGTATATATAAGGGGGCTGTGTCCATTAAATTAAAATAATATAATAACATAAGTATTTGCCCCATTTATGAAGAAAAAAAAGAATTAAGAAGAAAGAAAAGAACAGTCAGGTGCAAAATACCGTGGCTGTTTATGCTGCGGTCCATTATGTGCTGTCTTTCTGCACTGCCATGGTGAACTGCTGTGCCTCTGCTGGGGACTTAAAGACGTGGACTCTCTCCTTATGGTTAACCCGCAGCACTGCTGGGAAAAGCATCCTGTAGGGAATCCCCAGTGAACGCAGGGTTTTTTTCACCTCCGTGAAATCACGCCTTTTCTTCTCCAGCGCCGGTGAAAAATCCTCAAAGAAGTGGATTCGGTGCCCAGAGAGCGAGATCTCCCCCCGATTCCGGGCGCTTGGCATGATGAGCTGTTTATCCTCATAGTGATGGAGGCGGACGTAAACCGCTCTCGGCCTGGTCGCGTCGGGTCGGAGTTGGCCCGGGCTTCGGTGACATCTGTCCACTTTAATCCGGTCTTTTTTCACCTTCATATTCAAAACCTTCGGTATCCATGTTTCGAAGAACTCTTTAGGATTATCCCCCTCGGTGCGCTCTGGCAGATTAATGATCTTTATATTGTTGCGCCGGGACCTGTTTTCTTGATCCTCCAGCCGAGCGAGGGCTTCGTTCAGGCGGGTTTCTGCGCCCTCGAGTCTCGCCAACAGCTGGGTTGCGGAGTCCTCTGTGTCGGAGATTCTTTGCTCCACATTTTCCATTCTTCTCTCCAAGACCTTCACGTTCTCACACACAGCACTGACTGATTTAACAATCTGGTCTAGCTTGGTATCCATGCTTGCGCTGAGTTTAGCATACAGCCCGTCACTTATCTTCATCACAAGGTTTTCAATGTCGCTCTCCGCCATGTTGTTAAGGCCCTGTTCCTCTGCCTCCATCTGCGTTTTTCGAGGTTTCTGGCGTAAAACTCTTTTATTTTCTGGCGTCTTGGCCCAAATTTCCCGAAGAGACATTACAGTCCTGTAAAGACGTTTTCTGCCACAATTCGTTATCTTTAAGTCCAAAAAATGTTCTTTGATTCAGGGAGCTCCGCTCACGCACTCCTACTCACTTCGCATCACGTGACCCTCACCTCATTTTGTAGGACTTTTGACGTTCCATCAGAACTCAGATGTTGTCTTTGTGTTTTACAGAAGTAGATCCTGATCCTGATGGCTGATGGCCCTACGTCAAATGCTGGAGTCAATCAGGGCCACACCAGAACTCCAGCGGTTAAGGCAGCTGGCGGACTATCGGCGACTGATGGGCAACACGAGGACTAAACCATCCAGAAGTCAACATTTGGTGGATTTGTCAGTTCCTCCTCTACTGCAATACAAAGTACAGGGGGAACTTTGCCTTCCGTCGGCACTACTTACATCACATGTCCTGCAGACCCCACAAAGATGCTGGAGATCAAATCTCCGTTCCTGGTGATGAGCATAAAAAACCAGATGAAGTTCTTCTCCTTTGACGCCCAAGTAAGGTTTTTTGCGAGTTTTTGTTGCTATCTCAATATTTTTGAGGACCTTTGACGTTCCATCAGAACTCAGATGTCTTCTTTGTGTTTTACAGAAGTAGATCCTGATGGCTGATGGCCCTACGTCAAATGCTGGAGTCGATCAGGGCCACACCAGAACTCCAGCGGTCAAGGCAGCTGGCGGACTATCGGCGACTGATGGTTAACACGATTACTACACCATCCAGAAGTCAACATTTGGTGGATTTGTCAGTTCCTCCTCTACTGCAATACAAAGTAGAGGATGAACTCTGCCTTCTGTCGGCACGACATACATCACATGTCCTGCAGACCCCACAAAGACGCTGGGGATCAAATCTCCGTTCCTGGTGATGAGCATAAAAAACCAGATGAAGTTCTTCTCCTTTGACGTCCAAGTAAGGTTATTTTGCGGGTTTTTGTTGTTTGAAGCTTGTTATTTTTGAGGACTTTTGACGTTCAATCAGAACTCAGATGTTGTCTTTGTGTTTTACAGAAGTAGATCCTGATGGCTGATGGCCCTACGTCAAATGCTGGAGTCGATCAGGGCCACACCAGAACTCCAGCGGTCAAGGCAGCTGGCAGACTATCGGCGACTGATGGGCAACATGAGGCCTAAAAAGCATTTTTCAAATCAAGGAAAACAATGCAGAAGCATTCAAACTGCTCTTGATGGGTGCCAGCAAACAGTTTAAAATTTCAAGCTTGAAGTTCGTCTGAAGCTGCACCATGTCAGAGCCTGCCCCCTCAAAGTACAGACTTTCTTCAACAGCAGGCATACAGGCCAACTGCTTTCAGTAAGTGCTACGACCGCAGCGACCTCTCAATCGCTATGGATTATAGTGGGAGACCAAACTGCATCACATAGCAGTTTTGATGATAACTGTAGCAAGCTCCAGCCAGCCGTACCCATATCCTTAAGCAGCTGTACGACAAATGCTGGAGTCAATCAGGGCCACACCAGAACTCCAGCGGTCAAGGCAGCTGGCGGACTATCGGCGACTGATGGGCTACACGAGGACTAAACCATCCAGAAGTCAACAATTGGTGGATGCTTCAGTTCCTCCTCTACTGCAATACAAAGTACAGGGGGAACTCTGCCTTCCGTCGGCACCACATACATCACATGTCCTGCAGACCCCACAAAGATTTTGGGGATCAAATCTCCGTTCCTGGTGATGAGCATAAAAAACCAGATGAAGTACTTCTCCTTTGACGTTCAAGTAGGGAAATTTTGCGGGTTTTTGTTGTTATCTCATTATTTTGGAGGACTTTTTATGTTCCATCAGAACTCAGATGTCGGATGGAATGGGAAGACTGCCCGCATTCGCAAAAATATTTTACAATACCACAAACATTATGGAGGAATGTCTCTTCCCAATTTCCAATACTATTACTGGGCTGCTAATATCCGCACATTGCTTTATTGGCTAGATATATCAAGTCATAAGGATCTTAAATGGTTAAATTTTGAACGAATGTCATGTCAATCTGCCTCTTTACACTCTCTACTTTGTTCAACAATACCACTGTCACAATCTCTCGACAAAATTTCACAGAACCCAGTAGTTAAACATTCACTTAAAATCTGGGCACAATTTAGGAGAAGCCTGGGCCTTAGAAATATGTCAATTTATGCCCCAGTTGTGAAAAATATTATGTTTCTCCCTTCCATAACTGATAACTGTTTTACATATTGGTCCACAAATGGTCTGAGAACCCTGAAGGATCTGTTCATCGAAAGTCAATTTGTGTCATTTCAGAGACTAAAAAGTGAATTTAGAATTCCTGATGTTCACTTCTTCAGATACCTTCAACTTCAAAGTTTTCTATCTACCACATTCACCCATTTCCCCTCGCGACCACCAGACTCACTTCTTGAAAACATCTTGACCTTTAATCCACAGTCAAAAGGACTCATCAGCAAAATCTACACAGCAATCAACTCATCAAACACAGATCCACTGACTCATACCAAAAGAAAGTGGGAAGAAGATTTGGCTACGGACCTATCAGAGGATGTATGGCAGACTGCTCTTCAAAATATTTATTCATCCTCAATATGCTTAAGACAAAGGGTTATACAATTCAAGGTGGTTCACAGACTGCATTGGTCCAAAGTAAAGTTAGCTAAAATCAAACCAGACTTTAATGCTAATTGTGATCGTTGTGAAACGGAACCAGGTACACTTTCGCATATGTTTTGGTTTTGTCCGACTCTAAGGGCCTTCTGGCTCAACATTTTTCAACTTCTCTCTGACGCATTGGGGACACACGTTGCTACCGAGGCCTCAATTGCAATATTTGGTGTATCAGAGTTCTCTCTGTGGCTTCCAAGTAAATCCAAAAGTGTAATCGCTTTCACTGCACTTCTGGCCAGAAGGCTAATCCTCCTACACTGGAAAAACAAACAACCCCCTACTTTTAGGAAATATCTGGTTGATCTTATCTGCCATCTTACCGTAGAAAAAAATCAGATATTCAATGAAGGGTTGTACTGCAGGGTTTTTTAATGTCTGGCAGCCAGTTCTGAGCAAGATCAAAGATTTTGATCCATCACTTCTTTCTGAGGGGTAACACTGTTACTCCATTCAGCAAAATCCTTGTTTATTGTATTTAATTCTTTTTCTTTTAGGGTGCAACAGGGTGGGTTTGTTTGTTTGGGGTATTAAGGAAAAAAAAAAAAGGAAAAAAAAGTTTGAATGTCTTTTACACTGTATATGTTGCTGAATACTGAAATAAAAAGAAACTTGGTCTAAAAAAAAGAACTCAGATGTCGGGTTTGTGTTTTACAGAAGTAGATCCTGATGGCTGATGGCCCTACGTCAAATGCTGGAGTCGATCAGGGCCACACCAGAACTCCAGCGGTCAAGGCAGCTGGCGGACTATCGGCGACTGATGGTTAACACGATTACTAAACCATCCAGAAGTCAACATTTGGTGTATTTGTCAGTTCCTCCTCTACTGCAATACAAAGTACAGGGGGAACTCTGCCATCCGTCGGCACCACATACATCACATGTCCTGCAGACCCCACAAAGATGCTGGGGATCAAATCTCCGTTCCTGGTGATGAGCATAAAAAACCAGATGAAGTTCTTCTCCTTTGACGTCCAAGTAAGGTTATTTTGTGGGTTTTTGTTGTTATCTCAATATTTTGGAGGACTTTCGACGTTCCATCAGAACTCCGATGTTGTCTTTGTGTTTTACAGAAGTAGATCCTGATGGCTGATGGCCCTACGTCAAATGCTGGAGTCGATCAGGGCCACACAAGAACTCCAGCGGTCAAGGCAGCTGGCGGACTATCGGCGACTGATGGGCAACACGAGGACTGAACATTCCAGAAGTCAACATTTGGTGGATGCTTCAGTTCCTCCTCTACTGCAATACAAAGTACAGGGGGAACTCTTCCTTCCGTCGGCACCACATACATCACATGTCCTGCAGACCCCACAAAGATGCTGGGGATCAAATCTCCGTTCCTGGTGATGAGCATAAAAAACCAGATGAAGTTCTTCTCCTTTGACATCCAAGTAAGGTTATTTTGCGAGGTTTTGTGGTTATCTCATTATTTTTGAGGACTTTTGATGTTCCATCAGAACTCAGATGTTGTCTTTGTGTTTTACAGAAGTAGATCCTGATGGCTGATGGCCCTACGTCAAATGCTGGAGTCGATCAGGGCCACACCAGAACTCCAGCGGTCAAGGCAGCTGGTGGACTATCGGCGACTGATGGGCAACACGAGGCCTAAAAAGCATTTTTCAAATGAAGGAAAACAATGCAGAAGCATTCAAACTGCTCTTGATGGGTGCCAGCAAACAGTTTAAAATTTCAAGCTTGAAGCTCGTCTGAAGCTGCACCATGTTAGAGCCTGCCCCCTCAAAGTACAGACTTTCTTCAACAGCAGGCATACAGGCCAACTGCATTCAGTAAGTGCTACGACCGCAGGGACCTCTCAATCGCTATGGATTATAGTGGGAGACCAAACTGCATCACATAGCAGTTTTGATGATAACTGTAGCAAGCTCCAGCCAGGTCGTTCCCATATCCGCAAGCAGCTGTATGTCAAATGCTGGAGTCGATCAGGGCCACACCAGAACTCCAGCGGTCAAGGCAGCTGGCGGACTATCGGCGACCGATGGGCAACACAAGGACTAAACCATCCAGAAGTCAACATTTGGTGGATGCTTCAGTTCCTCCTCTACTGCAATACAAAGTACAGGGGGAACTCTGCCTTCCATCGGCACCACATACATCACATGTCCTGCAGACCCCACAAAGATGCTGGGGATCAAATCTCCGTTCCTGGTGATGAGCATAAAAAACCAGTTGAAGAACTTCTCCTT
The DNA here is from genome assembly GCA_023969325.1 of Oryzias curvinotus. NCBI lineage: Eukaryota > Metazoa > Chordata > Actinopteri > Beloniformes > Adrianichthyidae > Oryzias > Oryzias curvinotus. The sequence continues at coordinate 142,512 of JALJSC010000052.1, forward strand.
TGACGTCCAAGTAAGGTTATTTTGCGAGGTTTTGTGGTTATCTCATTATTTTTGAGGACTTTTGATGTTCCATTAGAACTCCGATGTTGTCTTTGTGTTTTACAGAAGTAGATCCTGATGGCTGATGGCCCTACGTCAAATGCTGGAGTCGATCAGGGCCACACCAGAACTCCAGCGGTCAAGGCAGCTGGCGGACTATCGGCGACTGATGGGCAACACGAGGACTAAACCATCCAGAAGTCAACATTTGGTGGATTTGTTAGTTCCTCCTCTACTGCAATACAAAGTACAGGGGGAACTCTGCCTTCCGTCGGCACTACTTACATCACATGTCCTGCAGACCCCATAAAGATGCTGGAGATCAAAGCTCCGTTCCTGGTGATGAGCATAAAAAACCAGATGAAGTTCTTCTCCTTTGACGTCCAAGTAAGGTTATTTTGCGAGTTTTTGTTGTTATCTCATTATTTTGTAGGACTTTTTTTTCTTTTTTTTTTTTTTTCTTTTTATTTGGGTAGTGAAAACAGTCAAACATGAAAAATAGAACATCAAAATGTTTACACACCCATATTTTCTTTTTAACATCACAAACTAACATAAACAGGCAGCAGTTTAAAAAGTAAAATAATGATACAAATAAATAAAAAGAAAGGAAAAAAAAAAAAAAAATCACCAATCAACCTTCATCACCAGCGGCAAAAGGCTATTACAGGGTTTTTTTTTTTTGTTTGTTTGTTTTTTTTTTCCACATTTCACCAGAACAGAGTTCAATCCCAAGAAAGATTAGTCTTATCCAGAACTGGTTGCCAGACTTTTTTGAACTCCTCAATGTTGTCATGAAGGGTATGAGTTAATCTTTCCAAAGGAAGAGTCTTCAAAACCTCTGTGTACCAGTCCTCCATGGTCGGAACGTCTTTGGAAATCCAGAATTTCAGAATGGTTTTTCTTGCTATAAACAGAAGAATTTCAACCAGCTTGGCGTTGTGTTTGTACCTAGTGCCGTTCACTTTAGTGCCAAGAACACACTGAAAGGTTGAGAGTTCCACACCATATCCCAACAGTATTTTCACCTCCTTTTTAACTTCAATCCAGTATTTTTGTATCCCACTACATTTCCACAGCATGTGTGCATATGTACCTATTTCACTGTTACATTTGCAGCAGTAGGGAGAGTCTAAGCCCAGCTTGCTCCTCAGTAACGGTGTAAAATGGAGTCTGTGTAATATTTTAAATTGTGTTTCTCTATGTGAGTTTGAAGTTAGGAGTTTTAGCGTGTTCTCTATCAGATGGGTCCACTCATTGTCACTTATTTCTTCTCCTAAGTCAGTCTGCCACTGTCTTTTGAGGTAATCTGTAGAATGTGTAGTGTTTGAAGAAAAGTTTCTGTAAACATGGGAGATAAATCTTGTAGGTTGGGGTTGTGTAAGAATGCGTTCTAAAAATGTTACTTTGGGAGGGTGTTTTGTTTTGGGTATGTAATGTCTGATCTGCAAGTACCGGAAGAAGTGGGACTGGGGCAGAGAATATCGATTCTTTAAGGCTTCGAAGGATTCCAATGCATTCCCACCATAGAGTTTGGCTAGTTGGTCCAAGCCCTTTTCATGCCAGAGTTTGAAGCCAATGTCTTGACATGATGGGATGAAATCTGGGTTCCTAAATGTGGGGGCTAATACAGAAAAGTGTTTTTTTAGTTTAAAGAAAAGTAACATTTTGTACCATGTGTTCAAAGTGTTAGAGACAATAAAGTTGTTTTGTACTTCTAATTTAACCTTATTGTAACATATAAAGGGACAATACTTTAATGTTACAATTCCACAATTGCTAGATTCCATATCAATCCATGTATTTGAGACAGTTGGATTCACCCATTCATGTATATATCGCATTTGCGCAGCCCAGTAGTAGAAACGGATATTTGGGACAGCTAGACCCGCTTGATCTTTACTTCTCTGTAATTTGCTTAGTTTCATTCTTACTTTTTTCCCCTGCCAAAGATAATGAGTAAATATTTTATCCAAATCCGAGAACCAGCTATTTGAGATTGAGTTTGGCAGCATCTGTAATGGATACATGAGTCTAGGGAGTATATTCATTTTCAACACACTTATTCTTCCAAGCCAGGAAACGGGTAGGCTTTTCCACCGTTCTAAGTCCTCCCTAATATGTTTAATTGTTGGTTTTAGATTCAATTTGAGCAATTTATTAAGAGAGGGGCTCACTTGTATTCCGAGATATGTTATTATTTTCGGGGACCATTGGAAGGGAAACCCTGTTGGGGGAGGAGATCCAGTCATTGTGCCAATAGGCATAGCTTCTGACTTCGATAAGTTTACTTTAAAACCTGAGATATAGCCAAATTGTTCCAAGAGGTTGAGTAAGTGTGGGATGGTGCTGTCTGTTTCGACTAGATACAATAAGACATCATCGGCATATAATGAGATTTTATGTTCTGTACCATCGATGAGGAATCCCTTTATACTCAGAGAAGTTCTGATGAGCTCTGCAAAGGGTTCGATAGCCAGCGCAAACAAGAGGGGGCTCAGGGGACATCCCTGCCGTGTTCCACGTTCTAAGGAGAAGTAGTTAGAGCAGTGAGAATTGGTAATAACAGCTGCTTTAGGTGAAGAATACAACAGCTTCACCCAGTCGACAAAGTTGGCGCCCAATTTAAACATATCCATGGTCTGAAAGAGATATGACCATTCAACTCTGTCGAATGCTTTCAGAGAGTCCAAAGACACAATTAAGCCCTTCATTTTTTATCTTGAGCTTGCTGTATAATGTTCAGGAGTCTGCGGATATTATGAAATGAGTTTCTTCCTTTTATAAACCCTGTCTGATCAGGTTTGATTAAAAGAGTTATGAAGGATTCAAGTCTTAAGCTTAATATTTTTGCTAAAATTTTGACATCTACATTGATAAGGGAGATTGGTCTGTAAGAGGCTGGGTCTTCAGCATCTTTTCCCTTCTTTAAGATCAGACAGATATTTGCCTGTGTCATTGTATCTGGCAAGCGATGGGCTGTGTTGAAGCTGTAATTATATGTTCTGAGCAGATAGGGAACAATCCTGTCCTTAAAAGATTTGAACCATTCCACAGGGAATCCATCTGGACCAGGAGATTTTCCACTGTGCATCAGTGAGATGGCCTTAAGAATTTCTTTTTCTTCAATAGGTCTTCCTAGGATCTTCTGTTGCTCTTCTGATAATGTTGGCAGTTTAATTTGTGAAAAGTATCTATCCATGTCTACCTTAGTGCTTACATTCTCTGATTTGTACAGGGACTTGTAAAAGGAGACAAAAACAGAGCTAATACTGTGTCTGTCATAGTGTCTTGTTCCGTTAGAGTCTCTAATGGCCCCTATGGTGTTTTGAGTGTCTTTCTGGTTAAGTATACGTGCTAAATATTTACTAGGTTTATTGCCGTATTCATATAAACGCTGTTTTTGAGAAAACAATGATCTAGAGGCTTTCTCATTGAGGACAGAGTTCAGAGCTGCTCTAACTGCTTGTGCTTTAATTAAATTATTTTTTGTAGGGTTAGATTTATGCGCCATCTCTGCTGCCTTTAAGTCTTTTTCCAGCTGATTTTGTTCCATCAACAATTTTTTCTTTCTATTTGCTATATATGAAATGGTGGATCCACGGATATAAGCTTTTGCTGCCTCCCATAAAAATTCAGGATTTGTGTCACTGTTATCGTTTTCATCAAAATATAATTTTAACTCTTCTTCCATCCTTTTCTTGTAATCTTTGTCAATAAGAATATATGATGGAAGACGCCACCTCGTTGTTGTGGGTGTGGTTTCTTTTATGTCCAAGTCTAAATAGACTGGGGCGTGGTCGCTTAAGTAAATAGAACCTATTTCACATGTATTTACTTGTCCCAATATGGTGTCAAATTCATGCCTAAACTATTTGGCATCAAAACTGTAAAACCAGGAATCAAAACTCGAATTCTGCAAAACAAAACCCAAAATCTGCGAACCAAAACCCATAATTTGCAACCAAAACTCAAATCTGCAAATCAAAATTCATAAATTGAGAACCAAAACCCATAATTTGCAACCAAAAGCTATAACCTAAAGCACAATCATATTTCTCAGGTGCTGATTTGTTTTCTCGCTGTTCTGAAATCGTCTTTTTGAGTTGCGCTTTTATTTTGAAATCGTCTTTTTGAGTTGCGCTTTTATTTTTTTGAGTTGAGCTTTTTTTTTTGCGGTTGCGATTCTAAAACCTGTCACACACGTAAAAACAGCGCCACGTCAGTCAACGGGAGGGGAGGCGGGACATCCCCACATCCAGAAGCTCATTGGCTGCCGAATAACACCGAGTCTTACGTCAACAGACCAGTTTAGAATGTGCCGGTAAGTTTCTCATGTTTTTCAAACCTTTTACTATATTAAACGATCAAACTTGTACTTTATTTAACCAGAGGACGCAAGCACAGTCAGATGAGGAGCTCCACCAGTAGCTGCTAGTGAAAAAAGATGTTAGAAAGTTAGACGTTGCATGACAAACTATCACCATTGTTCTCCCTAGTTAGCATGCTAGCTAGCTCAATGCTAGCGGGGTTTACAGCTCTTTCCATGACTTTATGGATTAAACAAAGTCGATTTTTTTTTACCACAGTGTCAAAATCAGTCATGTAAACCTGGGAATAATTGCCCGTGAATTGTCACTAGGGTTAATTAAATATGTTATAACCTATAAGGTTTCTCAATATTTTTCAGGGTTTACAGACAGAGGGAATTAACAGAGCAAAAATATTGCTGTGCCATATTTACAAAATGTATGCGTCTGCACCATGCAGACTGGCAGAATTCTGGTATGAGTGAATCAGAGCAGAGTAAATTGTAGCAGACCAGCAAAAACGTGCTTTATTCCCCTTAAAATTATTCCAGTATTAGACATCAATAGAATTATTAGTTTCTTTTTAATTAGGTGGTGATTTTAAAATCATGGACTATTCCTGTATGTCTGTTGTTTTCTATAAGGACCGTTGTTATGCATGCCATAACAAAAAAGGCAGGAATTCTGAGGCAGCTGCAACGTGGATGTCTACAACTTCTTGAAGGTGCAGAAAACAATTTTAATCTTAATTTTTCTCTTCTTTTTTGGGTTAATTAACTTTGCTGTTTTTGTTTCTTTCCAGATGCAGGCCCCAAAGACATCCCTGGTGTGATGCAAAGGCTGTCCGGCAGGCTCACAGACATCTCCTGTTAACTGAAAGAGAAGCATTTAAAATAGTTGTCCATTTTGACCATGATTGCATTGACAAGATGCCCAGGCACACCGTCTGCTTCCCATTTCTCAGTGCCTGCACAAAAACAGTGACTTTTCCACCCCAAGTGTTTTGAGGAGTTTTAAAAACAGTTATTTTAATTTATCTGAATTGTGGTTCAGAATTTCACAGAATCTAATACACTTGACTCTGTGTTTTAAAGATATTTGCAAAACCATCAATCAGTCTTTTGTACAAAACACATATAATGGTCAAACATTAAAAAGTGAAGCATTACAAAATACCAGTGGTGATTATTAGCCATTTATTTTCTTAAGGGGGGCAGTATTTTGTAAGGCAGATGAGATCTGTTCACATTATTGGTTTCTGTTACATCCTGCTGAGATGACATGCATAGATCAGTACATAAATGTTAATGTCTTGGCCATGGTTTTCCAAAGTGTCCCACAAGGGTTGAACAGGTCTGAGAGGAGAGAGGACACGCCACAGAGGGAACAACAACTCCAACAGTTTCCTGATCTGCCTGGTTTAAGTTAGACTGTCGTCCAATGTCCACAGCATCCTGCACACAAAGAAAAATGTATTTAAGAAAGTTAAAATGAGAAAAAAAAAAAAAAAAAATATATATATATATATATATATATATATATATATATATATATATATATATATATATATAGACACACACACACACAGCTGTATATTGTGAGAGTTAACTTCCCGTGTGAACCTGCAATCTTTAAGGTTGAGAATAAAATGGTTTTGGAATACAGTTTCAAAAATCAGAAAAACTTTATTGATCCCACACCTGGGAAATTTGTTCTGGTACCTCAAATAAATAATGTGTTTCTGAATCATAATTTTACTTTTATTATTTTAAATAGGGATGAACTTGATCCCAAACTAGGAGAGGTGTCACTTTTTTACAGCAATATGTTGCTTTGTTCAATCTGTAATCCCTAAAGATATATTGAGAAACCTTTTAAATTATACATGAATGTACTTCTTGAAAAAAATCTTTGATTAATCCTAGTGACAATTCACGGGCAATTATTCCCAGGTTTACATGACTGATATTGACACTGTGGTAAAAAAAATCGACTTTGTTTAATCCATAAAGTCATGGAAAGAGCTGTAAACCCCGCTAGCATTGAGCTAGCTAGCATGCTAACACGGGAGAACAATGGTGATAGTTTGTCATGCAACGTCTAACTTTCTAACATCTTTTTTCACTAGCTGCTACTGGTGGAGCTTCTTATCTGACTGTGCTGGCGTCCTCTGGTTAAATAAAGTACAAGTTTGATCGTTTAATATAGTAAAAGGTTTGAAAAACATGAGAAACTTACCGGCACATTCTAAACTGGTCTGTTGACGTAAGACTCGGTGTTATTCGGCAGCCAATGAGCTTCTGGATGTGGGGATGTCCCGCCTCCCCTCCCGTTGACTGACGTGGCGCTGTTTTTACGTGTGTGACAGGTTTTAGAATCGCAACCGCAAAAAAAAGCTCAACTCAAAAAATAAAAGCGCAACTCAAAAAGATGATTTCAAAATAAAAGCGCAACTCAAAAACAGGATTTCAGAACAGCGAGAAAACAAATCAGCACCTGAGAAATATGATTGTAGTAGTAGTAGTAGTAGTAGTAGTCTTTTTTATTTTGGACTAGTGAAACAAATGAAAAATAACAAAATAAGACAAAAACGAGACAAAACTCGCAAAAAACAAAAACAAAAAAAAGACAAGTAAATTATATAAAACAAAACAAAATTATATAAACACAAGTCCAAAAGGGAGTGAGAAGAAGAAAAATCTTATAAACTCTCACCCCCCTTTACCTTAAGTCCTTACTTTCCCACCATCAGATTCCAGTGCCCTACCCAAGTGTATCTGTACATATATATATACATGTAATTTCCATTTCAAAACAACATGCAAATGAATAACAAAACGTATTGTCAAGGTCTGCAGATTTATAAATGCTGACATTCTGTATTTTTTTGTATTTGCACATATTTATCCATGATCATCTTTCTGTATCTATATTTAAATTCTTTTATGTTTGGACATTGTTTTCAAGCATTTACTGGTTTTGTTCCACAACTTCACTCCACAGATTGAAACACAGAATCTCTTTATATTTGTACGTGCTTTATGTATGACAAATTTATCTTTTTCCCTAAAATTGTATTTTTCCTCTCTTGTAATAAATAACCTTTGGATATTTGTCGGTAATAGATTGTTTTTGGCCTTGAATATTATTTGAGCGGTACAATACTCTACTAAATCGTAAAATTTGAGTAATTTTGATTCTATGAATAATTTATTTGTGTGCTCAAGGTAACTGACTTTGTGTATGATTCGTATTGCTCTCTTCTGAAGTACTGAAAGTGAATGTAACGTTGTTTTATAGTTGTTCCCCCAAACCTCTACACAATAAGAAAAATATGGTAAGACCAATGTACAGTATAACATGTGGAGTGATTTGTGGTCCAAAACCAGTTTAGCTTTATTTAAGACAGAAATACTTCTGGATAGTTTAGCTTGTATGTATCTAATATGCGCTTTCCAGGTAAGTTTGTCATCAATTATGACCCCAAGAAATTTATTTTCATAAATTCTTTCAAGTTTCACCCCATTTATGTGTATGTCAATGTTAATATTTTTACCCTTATGGTGACCAAATAACATCACTTTTGTTTTACTTAAATTTAGCGAAAGCTTATTTACATCAAACCACAGCTTCAGTTTTTCCATCTCCTTCTTAACAATTTCTATGAGTTGCTGCAGATCATCCCCTTCACAAAACACATTTGTATCATCAGCAAATAGAACTAGCCGTAATTTGTTAGAAACCTTAAATAAATCATTTATATATAAAATAAACAATATTGGTCCCAGAACCGACCCCTGAGGGACACCACAAACAATGTCCAAACATTGGGAACAAGCACCTTCAACTTTTACAAACTGCTTTCTGTTGCTCAAATAGCTTCTGATCCAGTCTAGCACTAACCCCCTAATGCCATACCGTTCCAATTTATGAATTAACATGCCGTGGTTAATTGTGTCAAAAGCTTTTTTTAAATCAATAAATACCCCGATTACATGTTTTTTATTATCAATAGCATTTGATATATTTTCTATTACATTCATCAGGGCCAGTGATGTTGATCGATTTGACCTGAACCCATACTGTCCTTCGTCCAGTATCTTGTGCTTTTCGATGAAAGAGTTTAATCTGGTTATGAACATTTTTTCCAATATCTTTGATAACTGCGGTAACATAGAAACTGGCCTATAGTTTGTAAAGTGATGCTTGTTCCCGGTTTTGTACAATGGTATAACTTTTGCAATTTTCATTTGATTAGGAAATGAACCTGTTTGGAATGATAAATTAAACATATATTCTAATGGTTTCAGAATTCCACTGATTACTGTTTTCACCAAAGTCATATCAATGCCATTAACATCAGTAGAGAGTTTACCCTTCATTCCTCTCACGGTCTTTAATATTTCATTTTCAGTTACTGGGTTAAGAACCATGCTACTGGGATTTCTGTCAATTAATATTTGCACTTCCTTTCCAAATGTTCCTGGATCCGGGATTTGCTTTTCTAATTCAGGTCCCACGTTTACAAAAAAATCATTAAATCTTTTAGCAATATCTTCCTTTTGTTCTATTTCTTCACCCTTACTAATGAAGTACTTTGGATAGGAGTCTTCCTTGTTACCCCTTCTTAGAATACTATTAAGTATGCCCCAAGTTTTTTTGATATTACTTTTGTTTTCCTCCAAAAGTTTTCCATAATATTCCTTCTTGCATGTTCTTATGATCTGCGTTAACTTATTTTTGTATTTTTTATACTTAATTTCTGCCTCTTTTGTTCTCTTTTTTAAGTAGTTTTTATATAGAGTATTCTTTTTCTTACATGCATTCTGCAATCCTTTTGTAATCCATGGACAATGGAAATACTTAATTTTTTCCTTGAACTTTTTAACTGGACAATGTTTATCATACATCGAACCAAATATCCGCAAAAAACATTCATAAGCCTCATCAACAGTTTCTTTGCGCTTTAGGTTATAGCTTTTGGTTGCAAATTATGGGTTTTGGTTCTCAATTTGTGAATTTTGATTTGCAGATTTGAGTTTTGGTTGCAAATTATGGGTTTTGGTTCGAAGATTTTGGGTTTTGGTTTGCAGAATTCGAGTTTTGATTCCTGGTTTTACAGTTTTGATGCCAAATAGTTTAGGCATGAATTTGACACCATATCCCAAAGTCTCAGGTGGTAAGAAGAAAAAATCAATCCGAGAATATGAATTGTGTGGATTGGAATAGAATGTGAAATCTTTGGAAGAAGGATTAATGGACCTCCATGCATCCACCAAATTAAGCTCTTCCAACATTTTGGCCAGTGTGGCCCCCAAGTTGCATCGCCTGTCAGTGGGTATTGGTGATCTGTCTAGAGTATTGTCTAAAACGCAATTAAAATCTCCCCCCAACATTGTCAGACCACATTTATATTCTGCAAGTTCTGATCCAATTTTAGTCCAAAAGGAAGACAGTGGTGGACTTGATGCATATATGTTCATCATGGTTAAACGTACATCCTGAATGGTTCCATGTAGCAATATATATCTGCCCTCTGGATCTTTCTTACAGGTCTCCAGTACAAAGGGCACAGATTTATGTATCAGAACAGCGACTCCCCTGCTGTTGGAGGAGAAGGAGGAGTAATGTGCTTGGCCTACCCAATCCCTCTTTAGCTTCATATGTTCCTTGTCCACTAAATGTGTTTCCTGCAGGAAAGCTATCTGAACTTTTTCTTTTTTTAGGGAGTTCAAGATCTTTTTGCGCTTAATAGGATGATGAATGCCTTTTACATTGAATGAGCAGAATTTAATGGAATTTACTCCTGACATTTTGTGTGTGTGTGTGTGTGTTCATCTTAGGTACGACCCTGTTCATTCAAGTTATAAAACCAAATATACACGTTAAGTTTGCTGGTGATGAGGTGAAAAGAAAAAGAAAAGAAAAAAATCTCAAAACGTGAAAGAGACAAACAAAAATCTTGCAACTGCTGCAACTCCAGCTCCTTTGTAGGGCTCATGTGATACATAACTCTCTGCCACTTTCTCAATAACACCCACATTAACATTAGCAGGAAGAAGCAGAGCTCCCCAAACCTTCCTCCTGTGACTTGCGTCCAACAGAAATACCGTAGTCTTGGCTGCGCTTCCAGATATAAAAACAAAATCAATATGGATCAGCTTGCCTGATCATAAAATGAACTTTATGGTCTATGAAAAGAAAATGTGTGTATATATAAGGGGGCTGTGTCCATTAAATTAAAATAATATAATAACATAAGTATTTGCCCCATTTATGAAGAAAAAAAAGAATTAAGAAGAAAGAAAAGAACAGTCAGGTGCAAAATACCGTGGCTGTTTATGCTGCGGTCCATTATGTGCTGTCTTTCTGCACTGCCATGGTGAACTGCTGTGCCTCTGCTGGGGACTTAAAGACGTGGACTCTCTCCTTATGGTTAACCCGCAGCACTGCTGGGAAAAGCATCCTGTAGGGAATCCCCAGTGAACGCAGGGTTTTTTTCACCTCCGTGAAATCACGCCTTTTCTTCTCCAGCGCCGGTGAAAAATCCTCAAAGAAGTGGATTCGGTGCCCAGAGAGCGAGATCTCCCCCCGATTCCGGGCGCTTTGCATGATGAGCTGTTTATCCTCATAGTGATGGAGGCGGACGTAAACCGCTCTCGGCCTGGTCGCGTCGGGTCGGAGTTGGCCCGGGCTTCGGTGACATCTGTCCACTTTAATCCGGTCTTTTTTCACCTTCATATTCAAAACCTTCGGTATCCATGTTTCGAAGAACTCTTTAGGATTATCCCCCTCGGTGCGCTCTGGCAGATTAATGATCTTTATATTGTTGCGCCGGGACCTGTTTTCTTGATCCTCCAGCCGAGCGAGGGCTTCGTTCAGGCGGGTTTCTGCGCCCTCGAGTCTCGCCAACAGCTGGGTTGCGGAGTCCTCTGTGTCGGAGATTCTTTGCTCCACATTTTCCATTCTTCTCTCCAAGACCTTCACGTTCTCACACACAGCACTGACTGATTTAACAATCTGGTCTAGCTTGGTATCCATGCTTGCGCTGAGTTTAGCATACAGCCCGTCACTTATCTTCATCACAAGGTTTTCAATGTCGCTCTCCGCCATGTTGTTAAGGCCCTGTTCCTCTGCCTCCGTCTGCGTTTTTCGAGGTTTCTGGCGTAAAACTCTTTTATTTTCTGGCGTCTTGGCCCAAATTTCCCGAAGAGACATTACAGTCCTGTAAAGACGTTTTCTGCCACAATTCGTTATCTTTAAGTCCAAAAAATGTTCTTTGATTCAGGGAGCTCCGCTCACGCACTCCTACTCACTTCGCATCACGTGACCCTCACCTCATTTTGTAGGACTTTTGACGTTCCATCAGAACTCAGATGTTGTCTTTGTGTTTTACAGAAGTAGATCCTGATCCTGATGGCTGATGGCCCTACGTCAAATGCTGGAGTCAATCAGGGCCACACCAGAACTCCAGCGGTCAAGGCAGCTGGCGGACTATCGGCGACTGATGGGCAACACGAGGACTAAACCATCCAGAAGTCAACATTTGGTGGATGCTTCAGTTCCTCCTCTACTGCAATACAAAGCACAGGGGGAACTCTGCCTTCCGTCGGCACCACATACATCACATGTCCTGCAGACCCCACAAAGATGCTGGGGATCAAATCTCCGTTCCTGGTGATGAGCATAAAAAACCAGATGAAGTACTTCTCCTTTGACGTTCAAGTAGGGTTATTTTGCGGGTTTTTGTTGTTATCTCATTATTTTGGAGGACTTTTTATGTTCCATCAGAACTCAGATGTCGGATGGAATGGGAAGACTGCCCGCATTCGCAAAAATATTTTACAATACCACAAAGATTATGGGGGAATGTCACTTCCCAATTTCCAATACTATTACTGGGCTGCTAATATCCGCACATTGCTTTATTGGCTAGATATATCAAGTCATAAGGATCTTAAATGGTTAAATTTTGAACGAATGTCATGTCAATCTGCCTCTTTACACTCTCTACGGACCTATCAGAGGATGTATGGCAGACTGCTCTTCAAAATATTTATTCATCCTCAATATGCTTAAGACAAAGGGTTATACAATTCAAGGTGGTTCACAGACTGCATTGGTCCAAAGTAAAGTTAGCTAAAATCAAACCAGACCTTAATGCTAATTGTGATCGTTGTGAAACGGAACCAGGTACACTTTCGCATATGTTTTGGTTTTGTCCGACTCTAAGGGCCTTCTGGCACAACATTTTTCAACTTCTCTCTGACGCATTGGGGACACACGTTGCTCCCGAGGCCTCAATTGCAATATTTGGTGTATCAGAGTTCTCTCTGTGGCTTCCAAGTAAATCCAAAAGTGTAATCGCTTTCACTGCACTTCTGGCCAGAAGGCTAATCCTCCTACACTGGAAAAACAAACAACCCCCTACTTTTAGGAAATATCTGGTTGATCTTATCTGCCATCTTACCGTAGAAAGAATCAGATATTCAATGAAGGGTTGTACTGCAGGGTTTTTTAATGTCTGGCAGCCAGTTCTGAGCAAGATCAAAGATTTTGATCCATCACTTCTTTCTGAGGGGTAACACTGTTACTCCATTCAGCAAAATCCTTGTTTATTGTATTTAATTCTTTTTCTTTTAGGGTGCAACAGGGTGGGTTTGTTTGTTTGGGGTATTAAGGAAAAAAAAAAAAAGAAAAAAAAAGTTTGAATGTCTTTTACACTGTATATGTTGCTGAATACTGAAATAAAAAGAAACTTGGTCTAAAAAAAAGAACTCAGATGTCGGGTTTGTGTTTTACAGAAGTAGATCCTGATGGCTGATGGCCCTACGTCATATGCTGGAGTCGATCAGGGCCACACCAGAACTCCAGCGGTCAAGGCAGCTGGCGGACTATCGGCGACTGATGGTTAACACGATTACTAAACCATCCAGAAGTCAACATTTGGTGGATTTGTCAGTTCCTCCTCTACTGCAATACAAAGTACAGGGGGAACTCTGCCATCCATCGGCACCACATACATCACATGTCCTGCAGACCCCACAAAGATGCTGGGGATCAAATCTCCGTTCCTGGTGATGAGCATAAAAAACCAGATGAAGTTCTTCTCCTTTGATGTCCAAGCAAGGTTATTTTGTGGGTTTTTGTTGTTATCTCAATATTTTGGAGGACTTTTTATGTTCCATCAGAAGTCAGATGTCGGGTTTGTGTTTTACAGGAGTAGATCCTGATGGCTGATGGCCCTACGTCAAATACTGGAGTCGATCAGGGCCACACCAGAACTCCAGCGGTCAAGGCAGCTGGCGGACTATCGGCGACTGATGGGCAACACGAGGCCTAAAAAGCATTTTTCTAATAAAGTAATTCAATGCAGAAGCATTAAAACTGCTCTTTATGGGTGCCAGCAAACAGTTTAAAATTTCAAGCTTGAAGTTCGTCTGAAGCAGCACCATGTCAGAGCCTGCCCCCTCAAAGGACGGACTTTCTTCAACAGCAGGCATACAGGCCAACTGCATTCAGTAAGTGCTACGACCGCAGGGACCTCTCAATCGCTATGGATTATAGTGGGAGACCAAACTGCATCACATAGCAGTTTTGATGATAACTGTAGCAAGCTCCAGCCAGCCGTACCCATATCCTTAAGCAGCTGTACGTCAAATGCTGGATTCGATCAGGGCCACACCAGAACTCCAGCGGTCAAGGCAGCTGGCGGACTATCGGCGACTGATGGGCTACACGAGGCCTAAACCATCCAGAAGTCAACATTTGGTGGATTTGTCAGTTCCGCCTAAAAAGCATTTTTCAAATAAAGGAATACAATGCAGCAGCATTAAAACTGCTCTTGATGGGTGCCAGCAAACAGTTTAAAATTTCAAGCTTGAAGTTCGTCTGAAGCTGCACCATGTCAGAGCCTGCCCCCTCAAAGTACAGATTTTCTTCAACAGCGGGCATACAGGCCAACTGATGGGCTCCACGAGGACTAAACCATCCAGAAGTCAACATTTGGTGGATTTGTCAGTTCCTCCTCTACTGCAATACAAAGTAGAGGATGAACTCTGCCTTCTGTCGGCACCACATACATCACATGTCCTGCAGACCCCACAAAGACGCTGGGGATCAAATCTCCGTTCCTGGTGATGAGCATAAAAAACCAGATGAAGTTCTTCTCCTTTGACGTCCAAGTAAGGTTATTTTGCGGGTTTTTGTTGTTTGAAGCTTGTTATTTTTGAGGACCTTTGACGTTCAATCAGAACTCAGATGTTGTCTTTGTGTTTTACAGAAGTAGATCCTGATGGCTGATGGCCCTACGTCAAATGCTGGAGTCGATCAGGGCCACACCAGAACTCCAGCGGTCAAGGCAGCTGGCAGACTATCGGCGACTGATGGGCAACATGAGGCCTAAAAAGCATTTTTCAAATGAAGGAAAACAATGCAGAAGCATTAAAACTGCTCTTGATGGGTGCCAGCAAACAGTTTAAAATTTCAAGCTTGAAGTTCGTCTTAAGCTGCACCATGTTAGAGCTTGCCCCCTCAAAGTACAGACTTTCTTCAACAGCGGGCATACAGGCCAACTGCTTTCAGTAAGTGCTACGACCGCAGGGACCTCTCAATCGCTATGGATTATAGTGGGAGACCAAACTGCATCACATAGCAGTTTTGATGATAACTGTAGCAAGCTCCAGCCAGCCGTACCCATATCCGCAAGCAGCTGTACGTCAAATGCTGGAGTCGATTAGGGCCACACCAGAACTCCAGCGGTCAAGGCAGCTGGCGGACTATCGGCGACTGATGGGCTCCACGAGGCCTAAACCATCCAGAAGTCAACATTTGGTGGATTTGTCAGTTCCTCCTCTACTGCAATACAAAGTACAGGGGGAACTCTGCCTTCCGTCTGCACCACATACATCACATGTCCTGCAGACCCCACAAAGACGCTGGGGATCAAATCTCCGTTCCTGGTGATGAGCATAAAAAACCAGATGAAGTTCTTCTCCTTTGATGTCCAAGTAAAGTTATTTTGCTGGTTTTTGTTGTTTGATGCTCGTTATTTTGGAGGACTTTTGACGTTCCATCAGAACTCAGATGTTGTCTTTGTGTTTTACAGAAGTAGATCCTGATGGCTGATGGCCCTACGTCAAATGCTGGAGTCAATCAGGGCCACACCAGATCTCCAGCGGTCAAGGCAGCTGGCGGACTATCGGCGACTGATGGGCAACACGAGGCCTAAAAAGCATTTTTCAAATAAAGGAATACAATGCAGCAGCATTAAAACTGCTCTTGATGGGTGCCAGCAAACAGTTTAAAATTTCAAGCTTGAAGTTCGTCTGAAGCTGCACCATGTCAGAGCCTGCCCCCTCAAAGTACAGATTTTCTTCAACAGCAGGCATACAGGCCAACTGATGGGCTCCACGAGGACTAAACCATCCAGAAGTCAACATTTGGTGGATTTGTCAGTTCCTCCTCTACTGCAATACAAAGTACAGGGGGAACTCTGCCATCCGTCGGCACCACATACATCACATGTCCTGCAGACCCCACAAAGATGCTAGGGATCAAATCTCCGTTCCTGGTGATGAGCATAAAAAACCAGATGAAGTTCTTCTCCTTTGACGTCCAAGTAAGGTTATTTTGCGGGTTTTTGTTGTTATCTCAATATTTTGGAGGACTTTCGACGTTCCATCAGAACTAAGATGTTGTCTTTGTGTTTTACAGAAGTAGATCCTGATGGCTGATGGCCCTATGTCAAATGCTGGAGTCAATCAGGGCCACACCAGAACTCCAGCGGTCAAGGCAGCTGGCGGACTATCGGCGACTGATGGGCAACACGAGGACTAAACATTCCACAAGTCAACATTTGGTGGATGCTTCAGTTCCTCCTCTACTGCAATACAAAGTACAGGGGGAACTCTTCCTTCCGTCGGCACCACATACATCACATGTCCTGCAGACCCCACAAAGATGCTGGGGATTAAATTTCCGTTCCTGGTGATGAGCATAAAAAACCAGATGAAGTTCTTCTCCTTTGACATCCAAGTAAGGTTATTTTGCGAGGTTTTGTTGTTATCTCATTATTTTTGAGAACTTTTGATGTTCCATCAGAACTCAGATGTTGTCTTTGTGTTTTACAGAAGTAGATCCTGATGGCTGATGGCCCTACGTCAAATGCTGGAGTCGATCAGGGCCACACCAGAACTCCAGCGGTCAAGGCAGCTGGCAGACTATCGGCGACTGATGTGCTACACGAGGCCTAAAAAGCATTTTTCAAATAAAGGAATACAATGCAGAAGCATTAAAACTGCTCTTTATGGGTGCCAGCAAACAGTTTAAAATTTCAAGCTTGAAGTTCGTCTGAAGCTGCACCATGTCAGAGCCTGCCCCCTCAAAGTACAGACTTTCTTCAACAGCAGGCATACAGGCCAACTGCTTTCAGTAAGTGCTACGACCGCAGGGACCTCTCAATCGCTATGGATTATAGTGGGAGACAAAACTGCATCACATAGCAGTTTTGATGATAACTGTAGCAAGCTCCAGCCAATCCAATCCAATCCAATCCACTTTATTTATATAGCACATTTCTCAAACAGGCAGTTTCCAAAGTGCTGTACAGTGACCAAAAAACCGGACAAAAGATTGTCAAACAAAATAAAAACAAAGTACACCAATAAAATTGATAAAATAAGATAAAAATAAAAACAAGATAAAAACAAGGTAAAAACAAGATAAAAGCACAGATAAATACAGATTAAAAATACAGATAAAAACATGGATAAATACAGATAAAGCACAGAGGACCACACAACTCATGCTGTGTTAAAAGCTAGAGAGTAAAAATGTGTTTTAAGACGGGATTTAAAACACTCCACAGAGGGTGCTGTTCTGACATGCAATGGCAGAGTGTTCCACAGCTTTGGGCCAACAACAGAGAACGCTCTGTCTCCCCTAGTTTTGAGCCTCGTCATGGGCTCCACAAGCTGGAGCTGGCCCTCCGACCTCAGAGCACGTGCTGGTTTATAGATCTGAATGAGGTCAGAGATGTATTCTGGAGCCAGTCCATGTAAAGCTTTAAAAACAAACAATACAATTTTAAAATTAATCCTAAAATTAACAGGAAGCCAGTGCAAAGACGCAAGAATGGGTGTAATGTGCTCATATTTTTTGGTTCCTGTTAAAAGTCGTGCAGCAGAGTTCTGGACTAACTGCAGTCGGGAAAGTGCCTTATGGGAGACCCCAGTGTAAAGTGCATTGCAGTAGTCCAGTCGTGAAGAGATAAAAGCATGCATGACCTGCTCAAATATATTAAAAGATAAAAAGGGTTTGACTTTAGATAAAAGCCGCAAATGATAAAAACTTGATTTTAAAACGCCATTTATCTGTTTATCAAATTTAAAATCACTGTCCACGATGACGCCAAGGTTGGTGACTGTGGGCCTCACGTGATGCTGAACGGGCTCCAAGTCAAGATTGGCTTTGGGTCCAAATATCATGACCTCTGTTTTCTTCTCATTAAGTTTTAAAAAGTTCTGGGCCAACCAATCCTTGACGTCTCCCAGACAGTTAAGTAAGGGCGTCAGGGGGCTGCTTCCATTATTTTTAACAATGGGCATGTACAGTTGGCCGTCATCTGCATAAAAATGATATGACAAGCCATGTTTCTTAAAAATTTCAGCTAAAGGAAGCAGGTATAAAGAAAAGAGCATAGGTCCTAAAATTGAACCCTGGGGAACTCCAGAAAGTAATGGAGCAGAAGACGAAGTGGAGTCCCCCAGCCTAACCGTAAAGGACCGCCCTGACAGGTACGATTTAAACCAGTTCAGGGCAGTCCCCCTAACACCCACACAATATTTAAGGCGGTTTAAAAGAGTTGTATGATCCACTGTGTCAAAAGCAGCAGTCAAGTCTAAAAGTACTAAAATAGCAGAATTACCAGAGTCTGTGGTCAAATAAAGATCATTAAAAACTTTCAAAAGAGCAGACTCTGTGCTATGACATGCCTTGTAGCCTGACTGAAAAGTGTCTAAAATTCCACCATCGTCCAAAAAAGGTTGCAGCTGTGCCATTACACACTTTTCCAAAATTTTAGACACCAATGGCAGCTTTGAAATCGGCCGATAGTTGGCCAAGCATGTTGGATCCAGACCCGGCTTTTTAAGTAGAGGTTCAACAACAGCTTCTTTGCAGAAAGTTGGGACAAGACCTGATGACAGGCTGCTATTGATGATCTCTGTGACTGAAGTCCTAAGAGTGGCCCAAACTTGTTTAAAAAAGCGAGGTGGGACTGGATCCAAGGGAGAAGATGTTGCTTTTAACTTATTAACAATCCCAGTCAGTTCAGACCCTGACACCGATTTAAATTGGGAAAAACCAACAGAGTCCTGTACAAGAGCAGATTTTAATAAGGAAGTGCATGAGGAAATATTTCCCCTAATAGCAGCTACCTTGTTGTTAAAAAAGAGTAAAAAACGTTCACACATTTCCTTTGTCATCTGTAGAGTGGAAGATGGATTGGGGTTACAAACAGAACCAATAGTTTTAAAAAGAATGTGGGGCTTATTTACATTTTCTAAAACCAAGCTGGATAAATACTTTGTTTTTTCTGCCTTAACGGTATCTTGGTATTTCCTCCAACTGTCTTTAAGAATATCATGTGAGACCTGCAGGTGATCCTGTTTCCATTTGCGCTCTGCTCTACGGCACAGACGCCGAGCGTCCCGCGTAATTTCATTGAGCCAAGGCTCCTGCTTCGGTTTCCGGCGAGTGGCTTTTAATGGAGCAACAGAGTCTAAGACTTTGCTGCACGTTGAAATAAAAGAATTCATCAACTCTTCTGTGCCTCTCACTGCATGAGGACAATCACGAGACTGCATTGATGCATTGAAGAGAGGAGGGAAAGCAGAAGCGGTCTCAGTCCTAATGGAGCGACTCAGAAGAACAGGACCCGAGACTTTTACATTGTGGTGCATATTAAAAGCAAACATAACAGGACTATGGTCCGATAATACATTGGCACCCACCGACACATTGTCCACCGGAAAACCGTATGACAGCACAAGGTCTAAAGTATGCCCATGTATATGAGTGGGACCAGTGACATGCTGTGTTAAATTAAAAGCCTCGACTAAGTTTTGAAAGTCTTTAACCATTGGCTTCAAAGGACAGCAAACATGCACATTCAGGTCCCCGACAACCAACAATTTGTCATATTGAGTCAGCATATGGGCCAAGAAGTTTGAAAATTCCTCAATAAAGTTCATGTTGGGCTTAGGTGGCCTGTACACAACAGCGCATAACATTGGGTCTGCCTGACGCAGCTCAAAGCAGCTCAGTTCAAATGAGGAGAAAGATGCAGGGGATGAAATCTTGAAATCAAAACCGTTCTTTAGGACTGTGGCTAGGCCTCCGCCACGACCTGTGATCCGTGGAGCATTGATAAAAGTACAGTCAGGGGGTAAAAGCTCCGAAAAGGCGGCTGACTCACCGGTGTTGATCCACGTTTCCGTCAAAAACAATAAATCCAGTCCCTCGGACTTGAAAAAATCTTGCAAAGCAAAAGTCTTATTTCCAATAGACCTTGCATTCAGAAGAGCACAGTTAATTGAAATCACCCCCGTCGCTGAAGCTGCCCGGCTGAGCGAACGGAGGTTACCCGGGATGGCTCGATCTGAAGCCCGGAAAGAGCGGCTCGGGCGCAACGCGCAGACCGCCTCCAGCTGTCCGACTATGGGTTGCAGCCAAACGCCGACGGGGAAATACGTGCGCCGAGAGAGATACCGCTTGTAGCAGTCCAGATAATCCAGGGGAACTGACGAGGGACACAACATGCCCACTGAGCGCGACAGCCAGGCTTTCAGTTTCACAAGTCGACCAGATCGCACTCCACGGCGTTTGCGCTTTTTGGGGATCAGCGCCTTGACGCGGAGGAAACAGTCTGGCACATCTGCCGACAGGTAGAATGAGTCTGAGGTGGGCTTGGTGTTGTAAAGTATGCATGAGTTATAATTTCTTCTAATATTTAACAACTCCTCGCGATTATACACCAGAAGAGAGTCGATGGTCCTCGTGAAAATAGTGAAAAACAATATATTTTACAATAAACTGAGCAGAGCCAAACGGCGAACCAGCCACCCCGGCGCCATCTTGGCCACACTCATAGACACCACAGCCAGCCGTACCCATATCCGCAAGCAGCTGTACGTCAAATGCTGGAGTTGATCAGGGCCACACCAGAACTCCAGCAGTCAAGGCAGCTGGCGGACTATCGGCGACTGATAGTCCTGCTAGCAGCTAAAAACAGATGAAGTACTTCTCCTTTGACGTCCAAGTAAAGTTATTTTGCGGGTTTTTGTTGTTTGAAGCTCGTTGTTTTGGAGGACTTTTGACGTTCCATCAGAACTCCGATGTTGTCTTTGTGTTTTACAGAAGTAGATCCTGATGGATGATGTATCAGAGTTCTCTCTGCGGCTTCCAAGTAAATCCAAAAGTGTAATCGCTTTCACTACACTTCTGGCCAGAAGGCTAATCCTCCTACACTGGAAAAACAAACAACCCCCTACTTTTAGGAAATATCTGGTTGATCTTATCTGCCATCTTACCGTAGAAAAAAATCAGATATTCAATGAAGGGTTGTACTGCAGGGTTTTTTAATGTCTGGCAGCCAGTTCTGAGCAAGATCAAAGATTTTGATCCATCACTTCTTTCTGAGGGGTAACACTGTTACTCCAATCAGCAAAATCCTTGTTTATTGAATTTAATTCTTTTTCTTTTAGGGTGCAACAGGGTGGGTTTGTTTGTTTGGGGTATTAAGAAAAAAAAAAAAAAAGAAAAAAAAAATAAAGTTTGAATGTCTTTTACACTGTATATGTTGCTGAATACTCAAATAAAAAGAAACTTGGTCTAAAAAAAAGAACTCAGATTTGTCAGTTCCTCCTCTACTGCAATACAAAGTAGAGGAGGAACTCTGCCTTCTGTCGGCACGACATACATCACATGTCCTGCAGACCCCACAAAGACGCTGGGGATCAAATCTCTGTTCCTGGTGATGAGCAAAAAAAACCAGATGAAGTACTTCTCCTTTGATGTTCAAGTACGATTATTCTTCGGGTTTTTGTTGTTATCTCGTTATTTTGGAGGACTTTTGACGTTCCATCAGAACTCAGATGTCTTCTTTGTGTTTTACAGAAGTAGATCCTGATGGCTGATGGCCCTACGTCAAATGCTGGAGTTGATCAGGGCCACACCAGAACTCCAGCGGTCAAGGCAGCTGGCGGACTATCGGCGACTGATGGGCAACACGAGGCCTAAACCATCCAGAAGTCAACATTTGGTGGATTTGTCAGTTCCTCCTCTACTGCAATACAAAGTAGAGGAGGAACTCTGCCTTCCGTTGGCACCACATACATCACATGTCCTGCAGACCCCACAAAGATGCTGGGGATCAAATCTCCGTTCCTGGTGATGAGCAAAAAAAACCAGATGAAGTTCTTCTCCTTTGACGCCCAAGTAAGGTTTTTTGCGAGTTTTTGTTGCTATCTCATTATTTTTGAGGACCTTTGACGTTCCATCAGAACTCAGATGTTGTCTTTGTGTTTTACAGAAGTAGATCCTGATGGCTGATGGCCCTACGTCAAATGCTGGAGTTGATCAGGGCCACACCAGAACTCCAGCGGTCAAGGCAGCTGGCGGACTATCGGCGACTGATGGTTAACACGATTACTACACCATCCAGAAGTCAACATTTGGTGGATTTGTCAGTTCCTCCTCTACTGCAATACAAAGTAGAGGATGAACTCTGCCTTCTGTCGGCACCACATACATCACATGTCCTGCAGACCCCACAAAGACGCTGGGGATCAAATCTCCGTTCCTGGTGATGAGCATAAAAAACCAGATGAAGTTCTTCTCCTTTGACGTCCAAGTAAGGTTATTTTGCGGGTTTTTGTTGTTTGAAGCTTGTTATTTTTGAGGACCTTTGACGTTCAATCAGAACTCAGATGTTGTCTTTGTGTTTTACAGAAGTAGATCCTGATGGCTGATGGCCCTACGTCAAATGCTGGAGTCGATCAGGGCCACACCAGAACTCCAGCGGTCAAGGCAGCTGGCAGACTATCGGCGACTGATGGGCAACATGAGGCCTAAAAAGCATTTTTCAAATCAAGGAAAACAATGCAGAAGCATTAAAACTGCTCTTGATGGGTGCCAGCAAACAGTTTAAAATTTCAAGCTTGAAGTTCGTCTGAAGCTGCACCATGTCAGAGCCTGCCCCCTCAAAGTACAGACTTTCTTCAACAGCGGGCATACAGGCCAACTGCTTTCAGTAAGTGCTACGACCGCAGCGACCTCTCAATCGCTATGGATTTTAGTGGGAGACCAAACTGCATCACATAGCAGTTTTGATGATAACTGTAGCAAGCTCCAGCCAGCCGTACCCATATCCTTAAGCAGCTGTACGTCAAATGCTGGATTCGATCAGGGCCACACCAGAACTCCAGCGGTCAAGGCAGCTGGCGGACTATCGGCGACTGATGGGCTACACGAGGACTAAACCATCCAGAAGTCAACATTTGGTGGATTTGTCAGTTCCTCCTCTACTGCAATACAAAGTACAGGGGGAACTCTGCCATCCGTCGGCACCACATACATCACATGTCCTGCAGACCCCACAAAGATGCTGGGGATCAAATCTCCGTTCCTGGTGATGAGCATAAAAAACCAGATGAAGTACTTCTCCTTTGACGTCCAAGTAAGGTTATTTTGTGGGTTTTTGTTGTTATCTCATTATTTTGGTGGACTTTTGACGTTCCATCAGAACTCAGATGTTGTCTTTGTGTTTTACAGAAGTAGATCCTGATGGCTGATGGCCCTACGTCAAATGCTGGAGTCGATCAGGGCCACACCAGAACTCCAGCGGTCAAGGCAGCTGGCGGACTATCGGCGACTGATGGGCAACACGAGGACTAAACCATCCAGAAGTCAACATTTGGTGGATGCTTCAGTTCCTCCTCTACTGCAATACAAAGCACAGGGGGAACTCTGCCATCCGTCGGCACCACATACATCACATGTCCTGCAGACCCCACAAAGATGCTGGGGATCAAATCTCCGTTCCTGGTGATGAGCATAAAAAACCAGATGAAGTTCTTCTCCTTTGACGTCCAAGTAAGGTTATTTTGTGGGTTTTTGTTGTTATCTCAATATTTTGGAGGACTTTTGACGTTCCATCAGAACCTAGATTTTGTCTTTGTGTTTTACAGAAGTAGATCCTGATGGCTGATGGCCCTAAGTCAAATGCTGGAGTCGATCAGGGCCACACCAGAACTCCAGCGGTCAAGGCAGCTGGCGGACTATCGGCGACTGATGGGCAACACGAGGACTAAACCATCCAGAAGTCAACATTCGGTGGATGCTTCAGTTCCTCCTCTACTGCAATACAAAGTACAGGGGGAACTCTGCCTTCCGTCGGCACCACATACATCACATGTCCTGCAGACCCCACAAAGATGCTGGGGATCAAATCTCCGTTCCTGGTAATGAGCATAAAAAACCAGATGAAGTACTTCTCCTTTGACGTTCAAGTAGGGTTATTTTGCGGGTTTTTGTTGTTATCTCATTATTTTGGAGGACTTTTTATGTTCCATCAGAACTCAGATGTCGGATGGAATGGGAAGACTGCCCGCATTCGCAAAAATATTTTACAATACCACAAACATTATGGGGGAATGTCACTTCCTAATTTCCAATACTATTACTGGGCTGCTAATATCCGCACATTGCTTTATTGGCTAGATATATCAAGTCATAAGGATCTTAAATGGTTAAATTTTGAACGAATGTCATGTCAATCTGCCTCTTTACACTCTCTACTTTGTTCAACAATACCACTGTCACAATCTCTCGACAAAATTTCACAGAACCCAGTAGTTAAACATTCACTTAAAATCTGGGCACAATTTAGGAGAAGCCTGGGCCTTAGAAATATGTCAATTTATGCCCCAGTTGTGAAAAATATTATGTTTCTCCCTTCCATAACTGATAACTCTTTTACATATTGGTCCACAAATGGTCTGAGAACCCTGAAGGATCTGTTCATCGAAGGTCAATTTGTGTCATTTCAGAGACTAAAAAGTGAATTTAGAATTCCTGATGTTCACTTCTTCAGATACCTTCAACTTCAAAGTTTTCTATCTACCACATTCACCCATTTCCCCTCGCGACCACCAGACTCACTTCTTGAAAACATCTTGACCTTTAATCCACAGTCAAAAGGACTCATCAGCAAAATCTACACAGCAATCAACTCATCAAACACAGATCCACTGACTCATACCAAAAGAAAGTGGGAAGAAGATTTGGCTACGGACCTATCAGAGGATGTATGGCAGACTGCTCTTCAAAATATTTATTCATCCTCAATATGCTTAAGACAAAGGGTTATACAATTCAAGGTGGTTCACAGACTGCATTGGTCCAAAGTAAAGTTAGCTAAAATCAAACCAGACCTTAATGCTAATTGTGATCGTTGTGAAACGGAACCAGGTACACTTTCGCATATGTTTTGGTTTTGTCCGACTCTAAGGGCCTTCTGGCACAACATTTTTCAACTTCTCTCTGACGCATTGGGGACACACGTTGCTCCCGAGGCCTCAATTGCAATATTTGGTGTATCAGAGTTCTCTCTGTGGCTTCCAAGTAAATCCAAAAGTGTAATCGCTTTCACTGCACTTCTGGCCAGAAGGCTAATCCTCCTACACTGGAAAAACAAACAACCCCCTACTTTTAGGAAATATCTGGTTGATCTTATCTGCCATCTTACCGTAGAAAAAAATCAGATATTCAATGAAGGGTTGTACTGCAGGGTTTTTTAATGTCTGGCAGCCAGTTCTGAGCAAGATCAAAGATTTTGATCCATCACTTCTTTCTGAGGGGTAACACTGTTACTCCATTCAGCAAAATCCTTGTTTATTGTATTTAATTCTTTTTCTTTTAGGGTGCAACAGGGTGGGTTTGTTTGTTTGGGGTATTAAGGAAAAAAAAAAAAGAAAAAAAAAAGTTTGAATGTCTTTTACACTGTATATGTTGCTGAATACTGAAATGAAAAGAAACTTGGTCTAAAAAAAGAACTCAGATGTCGGGTTTGTGTTTTACAGAAGTAGATCCTGATGGCTGATGGCCCTACGTCAAATGCTGGAGTCAATCAGGGCCACACCAGAACTCCAGCGGTCAAGGCAGCTGGCAGACTATCTGCGACTGATGGGCAACACGAGGACTAAACCATTCAGAAGTCAACATTTGGTGGATTTGTCAGTTCCTCCTCTACTGCAATACAAAGTAGAGGAGGAACTCTGCCTTCTGTCGGCACGACATACATCACATGTCCTGCAGACCCCACAAAGACGCTGGGGATCAAATCTCCGTTCCTGGTGATGAGCAAAAAAAACCAGATGAAGTACTTCTCCTTTGACGTCCAAGTAAGGTTATTTTGCGGGTTTTTGATGTTATCTCAATATTTTGGAGGACTTTTGACGTTCCATCAGAACTCAGATGTTGTCTTTGTGTTTTACAGAAGTAGATCCTGATGGCTGATGGCCCTACGTCAAATGCTGGAGTCGATCAGGGCCACACCAGAACTCCAGCGGTCAAGGCAGCTGGCGGACTATCGGCGACTGATGGGCTACACGAGGCCTAAACCATCCAGAAATCAACATTTGGTGGATGCTTCAGTTCCTCCTCTACTGCAATACAAAGTACAGGGCGAACTCTTCCTTCCGTCGGCACCACATACATCACATGTCCTGCAAACCCCACAAAGACGCTGGGTATCAAATCTCCATTCCTGGTGATGAGCATAAAAAACCAGATGAAGTACTTCTCCTTTGACGTCCAAGTAAGGTTATTTTGCGGGTTTTTGTTGTTTGAAGCTTGTTATTTTTGAGGACCTTTGACGTTCCATCAGAACTCAGATGTTGTCTTTGTGTTTTACAGAAGTAGATCCTGATGGCTGATGGCCCTACGTCAAATGCTGGAGTCGATCAGGGCCACACCAGAACTCCAGCGGTCAAGGCAGCTGGCGGACTATCGGCGACTGATGGGCAACACGAGGACTAAACATTCCAGAAGTCAACATTTGGTGGATGCTTCAGTTCCTCCTCTACTGCAATACAAAGTACAGGGCGAACTCTTCCTTCCGTCGGCACCACATACATCACATGTCCTGCAGACCCCACAAAGATGCTGGGGATCAAATTTCCGTTCCTGGTGATGAGCATAAAAAACCAGATGAAGTTCTTCTCCTTTGACGTCCAAGTAAGGTTATTTTGCGGGTTTTTGTTGTTATCTCATTATTTTGGAGGACTTTTGACGTTCCATCAGAACTCAGATGTTTTCTTTGTGTTTTACAGAAGTAGATCCTGATCCTGATGGCTGATGGCCCTACGTCAAATGCTGGAGTCGATCAGGGCCACACCAGAACTCCAGCGGTCAAGGCAGCTGGCAGACTATCGGCGACTGATGGGCTACACAAGGCCTAAACCATCCAGAAGTCAACATTTGGTGGATTTGTCAGTTCCTCCTCTACTGCAATACAAAGTAGAGGATGAACTCTGCCTTCCGTCGGCACCACATATATCACATGTCCTGCAGACCCCACAAAGACGCTGGGGATCAAATCTCCGTTCCTGGTGATGAGCATAAAAAACCAGATGAAGTACTTCTCCTTTGACGTCTAAGTAAGGTTATTTTGCGAGGTTTTGTTGTTATCTCATTATTTTTGAGGACTTCTGACATTCCATCAGAACTCAGATGTTGTCTTCGTGTTTTACAGAAGTAGATCCTGATCCTGATGGCTGATGGCCCTACGTCAAATGCTGGAGTTGATCAGGGCCACACTAGAACTCCAGCGGTCAAGGCAGCTGGCGGACTATCGGCGACTGATGGGATCCACGAGGCCTAAACCATCCAGAAGTCAACATTTGGTGGATTTGTCAGTTCCTCCTCTACTGCAATACAAAGTAGAGGAGGAACTCTGCCATCCCCTCTGAACCAGGCCCTCAGAGAGACCGTGAAGATCCTGGGCCACGACACCGCCCTTCTCTCCGAGGAAAACCGATCCATCAAGGAAACCCTCCTGGATCTTCAGGCGAGGAGCATGAGGGACAATCTGGTGATCTCCGGGATTCCAGAAGAGGCAGGGGAAGACCCGGAGAACATTGTGAAGTCCTTCATAGAGGTCCACCTGAAGCTCCCCAAGGAAGAAGTCCAGAAGATCTCCTTCCACAGGGTTCACCGGCTCGGAGGAAAGAGGCCTGACAATCAGCGTCCCCGTCCTATTGTTGCTAAATTTGAACATTATAAACAAAAGGAACTGGTAAAAAGCAGAGGGCGGGAACTGAAAGACACACATTACAGCGTGAATGGTCAGTTTCCAGGCGAGATCCTCCGCCGTCGGAAAACCCTCTTCCCGCTGAGGAGGAAGCACCTGTCTGCTGGAGCCCGTGCAGTGGTGGCCGTTGATAAACTTTTTGTGAACGGCAAGCTGTTCCGGGACCCAGAGGTAACACCCTGGCTGTGCTGAAGGCTCTCAGAGGCGCACTGACATCTGCGCTGCCCAGAAGAAACCCGCAAACTTATTTAATTGAATAGGAAATAATCGGATCATCAATAATCCACACCTCTCAGGAAAACTGTCTTTTCTTTCTCTCACATTCATGTTTCTGTTGTTGTTTCATGGTTTTTGTTCTTTGTTCTTTCTCTTTTCCTTTCTCTTTTCTCTTGTCCCCCCCCTTCCCATTTCCTCGTATGTGAATCAGGTAAAGTCAACGCAACCACGGTGAGTATTTATTTATGCACGGAACGGGCGCGCGCGCATAATAGTGCACATAAGAGCATGCACACGCGATCCCGCACACACACGTTGATAAACTGCAAAAACCTCACTTAGGCTCACACAGGACCCACGCAACATGCAGCTCACAGCCAAGAAACGTTCACCCACAGCGCTTGTCAGTGTGGCAGGTACACACAGCGGGCACGCGCACACGGACGGGCACACGCAGTATTTAGCCTTGCACTCTCCCGGTTAGAGCAGCTATGAACAGTCTTAACATCGTTAGCTGGAATGTGCGTGGGCTTGGCTCTGGGCCAAAGAGATTGAAAGTGTTATCTCACCTGAATGATCTTAAAGCAAATATAGCTTTACTGCAGGAGACCCATTTATCTTTATCAGCTGATCATCTCCTGTGCTGTTCCCAGTAGGGGTTGCAGTTTTGATTAATAAAAATGTTACATTTACTCATAAGGATACAGTTACTGACCCAGAAGGCAGATTTGTAATTATTAATATATCCATTCAGAATAAGGACTTTTGTATAGGCAGTATCTATGGCCCAAATGTTGATGACTCTTCCTTCTTTCACAGATTCTTCACCTCACTCTCAGTTCACTCTGACTCCACAATCATTATAGGAGGAGACTTCAACCTTGTTTTGGACCCTGAACTTGACAGACTCAGCATAGCAGCAAACCAACGCATATGCAGGTCTGCAAGTACCCTACAGCAGTACATGAATGATCTGGGTCTCTGCGACGCTTGGCGCTCATGTCATCCAAACACTAAAGGGTTCACCTTTTTCTCTCCAGTTCATCACTCACATTCTCGTTTAGATTATTTATTAGTCAGTAACTCTCTTTTGAAAGAAATTAAAAATTCCAACATTCATCCAATTATTATCAGTGACCATGCACCAGTTTCTGTTACTATTTCAAAGGAAGTACCCACACCCTCGGGTTCAACCTGGAGGTTTAATACATCTCTGTTAAAAGACCAGGAATTTATTGAATTCTTTAAAAAAGAGTGGGCAGCCTTCTTAGAATTAAACAATACTTCTGAAATATCACCAAGTATTCTTTGGGAAACAGCAAAAGCAGTCATGAGAGGGAAAATTATCTCTTATTCAACGCATAAAAAACGCAAAGAGAAAGCAGATTTATTAGAACTAGAAAATAAAATCAAAACCCTGGAGTCTGCTTATGCTGCTTCTGCACAGGAATACATATTGGGCGAGCTGAAAAATTTAAAGCTGCAGTTAAATGACATCATTAATAAACAAACACAATTCCAGATACAAAGGCTTCGACTGGAAAGATATGAAAACTCAAATAAATCTGGCAAATTTCTAGCTAATCAGCTTAAAATTAATAAAGAAAAATCAACAATCACTTCTATTATGGACCAAACAGGGAATGTCACCCATGACCCGGTAAAAATTAATAATGTGTTTAAAGACTTTTATCAAAACTTATACACTCCACAGATCAATCCATCAGAACAAAGCATCAACTCATTTCTAGATAAAATAAACCTACCCAGATTAACTGAAGATCAGATCTTAAACCTAGACTCACAGCTTTCATTGTCTGAGCTTCATGAAGCTCTATCACTTATGCCTAACGGTAAAGCACCAGGGCCTGACGGCTTTCCTGCTGAGTTTTATAAAGAATTCTGGGAACAACTGGCACCAACGTTTTTTGCAATGGTAACATTTATCAAGGAAAGCCAATCAATGCCACCTAACATAAACTCAGCCAACATAATTCTCCTCCTTAAACCAGACAAAGATCCCACGAGTCCTTCTAGCTATCGCCCCATTTCTTTAATTAATGCAGATGTAAAAATTATCTGCAAAGCACTAGCACAGAGAATAGAAAAAATCACTCCTCACATAATTCACTTTGATCAAACTGGATTCATCAAAGGCAGACACTCGGATGACAATGTCCGCAGACTCGTTAACATAATAGACTTTGCCACCATCAAAAACCAGGAAATGAACATACTATCATTGGATGCTGAAAAAGCCTTTGATAGAATAAATTGGAAGTTCCTCATTGCCGCCCTCCATAAGTTTGGGGTTGGTCGTCGCTGCTCCCTGCCTCTCTGCCGTGGTGCGGGGTGTGGGTCGGGGCCTCTGCTGCCCGGCGGGGGCTGGTGGGGATCCCATTCGTTGGGGGGGTCGGGTCCAGTGCCTGGGCGGGGCGGGCTGGGCGCTGCGTGGTCTTCTGGGCTTGGCGGTGGGGGGTGCGTGGTGGGGGGGTTGGGTGGTGGTCCAGCTTGGGTTGGGGGAGTGGTCTCTTTGTCCGTGCTGGGGGGGAATGGCGGGGGGTCCTGCTCGGGGGGGGTAGGCCCAGCAGCGCTGGATGGGCTGCCCGTCTGCACCTGGGATCAACCCTTCCCTGGCTCTGGGGCGGAGCTGGGCAACCCTCTTGGGGCCCCCGGTCGCTCTGGGCGTCACCCGCTGCGGCTGCGGGGTCTTGGGGTGTGTGTGGGGGGGTCTGTCGGCCCTGTCTTGTGGGGGGGCTTTCCGGGGGGGAGGGGGCACCATGGGTACGGGACCTTGGGGGTTTGACGGGTCGGGGTCTCCGCTGGTGGCAATCAATGGTTGCCCCGGCCGGTTGGCTGCCTTGGTCCTGTCGAGGCCTGACCAGAGCTCCCTCGGGGCCGGCGCCTGGGGGTGGGGGCCTGGGCTTGCTCCGGGGGGGGGGGCGGCGCTTTCTGGCTCCTCTCTCTCTGTGTGGGGGGGGGTCGCGCTGGGCCTGGGGCGTCGGTGCCTCGGGGGATGGGGCCCCGAGGCTGGGGGACCTGGGCCCTATGCTGGGGGGGACTGGGGGATGGATGTTTGACCACCGGGAGACAGTCTGCCAGCTGTCCCCAACTCACCCCCTTCCTCATATAATCTCATATTAGGGTGAGGGGGTGGGGGGTTTAGCCTGCGATGCGCTTTGGGGGGGGGCTACTTGGCAGTGGTCTCCCTCCCATGGTTGCCATATGGAATGGGCCCCCCCTCTCTCGGTTTTATTTGCACCTTAGACATGTAGGGCCCTTGGTAGGGGGGGTGCTTGGACATCACTGCCAGCAAGCAGCAGATGTCCTCCTAGCACCCTACCCGCCAATTTTAACCGCACCTTAGACATTTAGGGACCCTTGGTGGGGAGGGTGAGGGGACATTACTGTGAGTAATCAGGAAATGTCCTTTCAGTGCCCTACCCACCAATTTTAACTGCACCCCCCTAATACACACACCATTTACTCCTCATAATATACACTCAAACACAAACACACACACATGCACACATACACCCTTACGAACACAAGCACACACATTATACAAGGAAGGTGGGTCCAAGGTCCATCTGTCCCCTACCCCATCCCTGGTGGGGGGTACTGGGCCCTTGGCAGCGGTGGCCGTGTCCCCTGGGTGCCGGTTTCCTGGGCCCGGCGGGGCTCTCTCCGCGCAGGGAGGGGGTTCACCTTACACCTGAGCCGGGGGTGTCCGTTTCCCTGTGGGGTGGGTTCGGGTTTTTGCCCCTGGGCGCTGGCCCCCCGCCCACATTCCAACTGTGGGTGAGCCTGGTCAGGCCATGTTAACAACACCCCTTGTGGGCCCCTCTTTTCTCCGGGGTGCCCCCATCCTGGGCGGGGCCGGCTGTCCCCTGCCTTGCTCCTTCCTGGACCAACCGTAGGCTGGGTGGGTGGCTGCCTGGAGCGCAGAGCGGGTCTCCCTTGGGGGGGTCCTGGCTCGTACCTGGGGTTGGGGCGGGGGGATACCCAGAACTCCTGGGTGGTGAGGGGGTGCTCATCTGGGGCTGTGGGTGCTCTTCTTGGGTGGGGCCCTGCGTTGGGCCCTCCCGGCGCGGCGGGGGGGCTGCTACCCCTGGTTGGGCTGGGGCGGCGCTCTCTTCCCCCCATGCCTCCCTGCTCTCTGGCTCTGGGGGCCTCGTGGTGGTCCTGCTGGCCCTGGCCTGGGTGGCGAATGTGATCGCCCGGGGTGTGGTTGTTCTCTGCCTGCTGCCGGGTGGCGCTGGGAGTTCTGGCTGCCGCTGCTGCTGCGGCAAGGGTCTTGGTGTGGGGGTGGCTGGTCACCCTCCCTCCTTCTTTTCACATTCCACCATTCATTTAGAAGAACATAAACACTCACCTGAGCACAGGTGTTAGCTCACCGTTACTCTAATAATTTGCATGATTGAATGAATGAAATATTTCACACTAGTTGGTTTAAAGGCATAAGTATGCGTGTGTGAACTATATCTGTATTGTGTGCATGTTTTGTGTACATGTTGACATGTGGACATCTTTGCAGTTAACAGGTGTGTTTACAACATCTGAATGTGTGTGTGGACAGGCCCCGCCCTTTGAGATTTGTATTACACTTGAACCTTACCGTAATGATAAACATCCAGTAAAGTTGTTGCTTTAGGCTGCTTCATGGTTCTACCCCCCCCTCCTATTATCACCTTCCTATCCCCCTCCTCTCTAACATCCCTCTCTCTTCTTCCCTCCTTTCCTTTTCCGTCCGGTCCAGCACCAAAGATTTTCAAACATGATGGAATTTAATAAAGTTTGGCCTCAACTACAAAAGGGGTTTATTCAGACATTCCTCTGGTTTGTCTGTAGATTAATAACCCCTGTTGTTAAAGTAAAATCTGTCCAACACAAGAGGCCTTCAGCTCACATCTGTTTGCCCAGCTGTTGGACAGGACAGACAAAAAAAAAGGCAGCTGGCGGACTATCGGCGACTGATGGGCAACACGAGGCCTAAAAAGCATTTTTCAAATGAAGGAAAAAAATGCAGAAGCATTAAAACTGCTCTTGATGGGTGCCAGCAAACAGTTTAAAATTTCAAGCTTGAAGTTCGTCTGAAGCTGCAACATGTTAGAGCCTGCCCCCTCAAAGTACAGACTTTCTTCAACAGCAGGCATACAGGCCAAAAGCTTTCAGTAAGTGCTACGACCGCAGGGACCTCTCAATCGCTATGGATTATAGTGGGAGACCAAACTGCATAACATAGCAGTTTTGAAGATAACTGTAGCAAGCTCCAGCCAGGCCGTACCCATATCCTTAAGCAGCTGTACGTCAAATGCTGGAGTCGATCAGGGCCACACCAGAACTCCAGCGGTCAAGGCAGCTGGCGGACTATCGGCGACTGATGGGCTCCACGAGGCCTAAACCATCCAGAAGTCAACATTTGGTGGATTTGTCAGTTCCTCCTATACTGCAATACAAAGTACAGGGGGAACTCTGCCTTCCGTCGGCACCACATACATCACATGTCCTGCAGACCCCACAAAGACGCTGGGGATCAAATCTTCGTTCCTGTTGATGAGCAAAAAAAAACAGATGAAGTACTTCTCCTTTGATGTCCAAATAAGGTTATTTTGCGGGTTTTTGTTGTTATCTCAATATTTTGGAGGACTTTTGACGTTCCATCAGAACTCAGATGTTGTCTTTGTGTTTTACAGAAGTAGATCCTGATCCTGATGGCTGATGGCCCTACGTCAAATGCTGGAGTTGATCAGGGCCACACCAGAACTCCAGCGGTCAAGGCAGCTGGCGGACTATCGGCGACTGATGGGCAACACGAGGCCTAAAAAGCATTTTTCAAATGAAGGAAAAAAATGCAGAAGCATTTAAATTGCTCTTGATGGGTGCCAGCAAACAGTTTAAAATTTCAAGCTTGAAGTTCGTCTGAAGCTGCACCATGTTAGAGCCTGCCCCCTCAAAGTACAGACTTTCTTCAACAGCAGGCATACAGGCCAACTGCTTTCAGTAAGTGCTACGACCGAAGGGACCTCTCAATCGCTATGGATTATAGTGGGAGACCAAACTGCATCACATAGCAGTTTTGAAGATAACTGTAGCAAGCTCCAGCCAGGTCTTACCCATATCCGCAAGCAGCTGTACGTCAAATGCTGGAGTCGATCAGGGCCACACCAGAACTCCAGCGGTCAAGGCAGCTGGCAGACTATCGCAAACTGATGGGCTCCACGAGGCCTAAACCATCCAGAAGTCAACATTTGGTGGATTTGTCAGTTCCTCTTCTACTGCAATACAAAGTACAGGGGGAACTCTGCCTTCTCTCGGCACCACATACATCACATGTCCTGCAGACCCCACAAAGATGCTGGGGATCAAATCTCCGTTCCTGGTGATGAGCAAAAAAAACCAGATGAAGTGCTTCTCCTTTGACGTCCAAGTAAGGTTATTTTGCAAGGTTTTTTGTTATCTCATTATTTTTGAGGACCTTTGACGTTCCATCAGAACTCAGATGTTGTCTTTGTGTTTTACAGAAGTAGATCCTAATGGCTGATGGCCCTACGTCAAATGCTGGAGTCGATCAGGGCCACACCAGAACTCCAGCTGTCAAGGCAGCTGGCGGACTATCGGCGACTGATGGGCTACACGAGGCCTAAACCATCCAGAAGTCAACATTTGGTGGATTTGTCAGTTCCTCCTCTACTGCAATACAAAGTAGAGGAGGAACTCTGCCTTCTGTCGGCACCACATACATCACATGTCCTGCAGACCCCACAAAGATGCTGGGGATCAAATCTTCGTTCCTGGTGATGAGCAAAAAAAAACAGATGAAGTACTTCTCCTTTGATGTCCAAGTAAGGTTATTTTGCGGGTTTTTGTTGTTATCTCAATATTTTGGAGGACCTTTGACGTTCCATCAGAACTCAGATGTTGTCTTTGTGTTTTACAGAAGTAGATCCTAATGGCTGATGGCCCTACGTCAAATGCTGGAGTCGATCAGGGCCACACCAGAACTCCAGCGGTCAAGGCAGCTGGCGGACTATCGGCGACTGATGGGCTACACGAGGCCTAAACCATCCAGAAGTCAACATTTGGTGGATTTGTCAGTTCCTCCTCTACTGCAATACAAAGTAGAGGAGGAACTCTGCCTTCTGTCGGCACCACATACATCACATGTCCTGCAGACCCCACAAAGACGCTGGGGATCAAATCTTCGTTCCTGGTGATGAGCATAAAAAACCAGATGAAGTACTTCTCTTTTGACGTCCAAGTAAGGTTATTTTGCGGGTTTTTGTTGTTTGAAGCTCGTTATTTTGGAGGACTTTTGATTTTTCATCAGAACTCAGATGTTGTCTTTGTGTTTTACAGAAGTAGATCCTGATGGCTGATGGCCCTACGTCAAATGCTGGAGTCAATCAGGGCCACACCAGAACTCCAGCGGTCAAGGCAGCTGGCGGACTATCGGCGACTGATGGGCTCCACGAGGCCTAAACCATCCAGAAGTCAACATTTGGTGGATTTGTCAGTTCCTCCTCTACTGCAATACAAAGTAGAGGAGGAACTCTGCCTTCTGTCGGCACCACATACATCACATGTCCTGCAGACCCCACAAAGACGCTGGGGATCAAATCTCCGTTCCTGGTGATGAGCATAAAAAACCAGATGAAGTACTTCTCCTTTGATGTCCAAGTAAGGTTATTTTGCGGGTTTTTGTTGTTATCTCAATATTTTGGAGGACTTTTGACGTTCCATCAGAACTCAGATGTTGTCTTTTTGTTTTACAGAAGTAGATCCTGATCCTGATGGCTGATGGCCCTACGTCAATTGCTGGAGTCGATCAGGGCCACACCAGAACTCCAGCGGTCAAGGCAGCTGGCGGACTATCGGCGACTGATGGGCTACACGAGGACTAAACCATCCAGAAGTCAACATTTGGTGGATTTGTCAGTTCCTCTTCTACTGCAATACAAAGTACAGGGGGAACTCTGCCATCCGTCGGCACCACATACATCACATGTCCTGCAGACCCCACAAAGACGCTGGGATCAAATCTCCGTTCCTGGTGATGAGCATAAAAAACCAGATGAAGTACTTCTCTTTTGATGTCAAAGTAAGGTTATTTTGCGGGTTTTTGTTGTTTGAAGCTCGTTATTTTGGAGGACTTTTGACGTTCCATCAGAACTCAGATGTCTTCTTTGTGTTTTACAGAAGTAGATCCTGATGGCTGATAGCCCTACGTCAAATGCTGGAGTCGATCAGGGCCACACCAGAACTCCAGCGGTCAAAGCAGGTGGTGGACTATTGGTGACTGATGGGCTACACGAGGACTAAACCATCCAGAAGTCAACATTTGGTGGATTTGTCAGTTCCGCCTAAAAGGCATTTTTTAAATAAAGGAAAACAATGCAGAAGTATTAAAATTGCTCTTGATGGGTGACGGCATACAGTTTATAATTTCAAGTTTGATGTTCGTCTTAAGCTGCACCATGTTAGAGCCTGCCCCCTCAAAGTACAGACTTTCTTCAACAGCAGGCATACAGGCCAACTGCTTTCAGTAAGTGCTACGACCGCAGGGACCTCCCAATCGCTTTGGATTATAGTAGGAGACCAAACTGCATCACATAGCAGTTTTGATGATGACTGTCGCAAGCTCCAGCCTGGCCGTACCCATATCCGCAAGCAGCTGTACGTCAAATGCTGGAGTCGATCAGGTCCACACCAGAACTCCAGTGTTCAAGGCAGCTGGCGGACTATCGGCGACTGATGGGCAACATGAGGCCTAAACCATCCAGAAGTCAACATTTGGTGGATGCTTCAGTTCCTTCTCTACTGCAATACAAAGTACAGGGGGAACTCTGCCTTCCGTCGGCACCACATACATCACATGTCCTGCAAACCCCACAAAGACGCTGGGGATCAAATCTCCGTTCCTGGTGATGAGCATAAAAAACCAGATGAGTTCTTCTCCTTTGACGTCCAAGTAAGGTTATTTTGCGGGTTTTTGTTGTTATCTCATTATTTTGGAGGACTTTTGACGTTCCATCAGAACTCAGATGTTTTCTTTGTGTTTTACAGAAGTAGATCCTGATCCTGATGGCTGATGGCCCTACGTCAAATGCTGGAGTCGATCAGGGCCACACTAGAACTCTAGCGGTCAAGGCAGCTGGCGGACTATCGGCGACTGATGGGCAATAAGAGGCCTAAACCATCCAGAAGTCAACATTTGGTGGATTTTTCAGTTCCTCTTCTACTGCAATACAAAGTACAGGGGGAACTCTGCCATCCGTCGGCACCACATACATCACTTGTCCTGCAGACCTCACAAAGACGCTGGGGATCAAATCTCCGTTCCTGGTGATGAGCATAAAAAACCAGATGAAGTACTTCTCCTTTGATGTCCAAGTAAGGTTATTTTGCGGGTTTTTGTTGTTTGAAGCTCGTTATTTTGGAGGACTTTTGACGTTCCATCAGAACTCAGATGTTGTCTTTGTGTTTTACAGAAGTAGATCCTGATGGCTGATAGCCCTACGTCAAATGCTGGAGTCGATCAGGGCCACACCAGAACTCCAGCGGTCATAGCAGGTGGTGGACTATTGGTGACTGATGGGCTCCACGAGGCCTAAACCATCCAGAAGTCAACATTTGGTGGATTTGTCAGTTCCTCCTCTACTGCAATACAAAGTAGAGGAGGAACTCTGCCTTCTGTCGGCACCACATACATCACATGTCCTGCAGACCCCACAAAGACGCTGGGGATCAAATCTCCGTTCCTGGTGATGAGCATAAAAAACCAGATGAGTTCTTCTCCTTTGACGTCCAAGTAAGGTTATTTTGCGGGTTTTTGTTGGTATCTCATTATTTTGGAGGACTTTTGACATTCCATCAGAACTCAGATGTTGTCTTTGTGTTTTACAGAAGTAGATCCTGATCCTGATGGCCCTACGTCAAATGCTGGAGTCAATCAGGGCCACACCAGAACTCCAGCGGTCAAAGCAGGTGGCGGACTATCGGCGACTGATGGGCTACACAAGGCCTAAACCACCCAGAAGTCAACATTTGGTGGATTTGTCAGTTCCTCCTCTACTGCAATACAAAGTAGAGGAGGAACTCTGCCTTCTGTCGGCACCACATACATCACATGTCCTGCAGACCCCACAAAGACGCTGGGGATCAAATGTCCGTTCCAGGTGATGAGCATAAATAACCAGATGAGTTCTTCTCCTTTGACGTCCAAGTAAGGTTATTTCACGGGTTTTTCTTGTTATCTCATTATTTTGGATTACTTTTGATATTCCATCAGAACTCAGATGTTGTCTTTGTGTTTTACAGAAGTAGATCCTGATGGCTGATGGCCCTACGTCAAATGCTGGAGTCGATCAGGGCCACACCAGAACTCCAGCGGTCAAGTCAGCTGGCGGACTATCGGCGACTGATGGGCAACACGAGGCCTGAAAAGCATTTTTTAAATAAAGGAATACAATGCAGAAGTATTAAAATTGCTCTTGATAGGTGCCAGCATACAGTTTAAAATTTCAAGTTTGAAGTTTGTCTTAAGCTGCACCATGTCAGAGCCTGCCCCCTCAAAGTACAGACTTTCTTCAACAGCAGGCATACAGGCCAACTGCTTTCAGTAAGTGCTACGACCGCAGGGACCTCCCAATCGCTATGGATTATAGTAGGAGACCAAACTGCATCACATAGCAGTTTTGATGATAACTGTAGCAAGCTCCAGCCAGGCCGTACCCATATCCGCAAGCAGCTGTACGTCAAATGCTGGAGTCGATCAGGGCCACACCAGAACTCCAGCGGTCAAGGCAGCTGGCGGACTATCGGCGACTGATGGGCAACACGAGGACTAAACCATCCAGAAGTCAACATTTGGTGGATTTGTCAGTTCCTCCTCTACTGCAATACAAAGTACAGGGGGAACTCTGCCATCTGTCTGCACCACATACATCACATGTCCTGCAGACCCCACAAAGACGCTGGGGGTCAAATCTCCGTTCCTGGTGATGAGCATAAAAAATCAGATGAAGTACTTCTCCTTTGACGTCCAAGTAAGGTTATTTTGTGGGTTTTTGTTGTGATCTCATTATTTTGGAGGACTTTTGACGTTCCATCAGAACTCAGATGTTGTCTTTGTGTTTTACAGCAGTAGATCCTGATCCTGAATGTCAAATGCTGGAGTCGATCAGGGCCACACCAGAACTCCAGCGGTCAAGGCAGCTGGCGGACTATCGCAAACTGATGGGCAACACGAGGACTAAACCATCCAGAAGTCAACATTTGGTGGATTTGTCAGTTCCGCCTAAAAAGCATTTTTCAAATAAAGGAATACAATGCAGAAGCATTAAAATTGCTCTTGATGGGTGCCAGCATACAGTTTAAAATTTCAAGTTTGAAGTTCGTCTTAAGCTGGCTGATGCTGGGGCCCTAATAATAAACATTAAAAATACTACGTGCTTGGGCCCCAAAAATAAACATTACAAATACATTATGGTCCTTGCACTACATGCTTGGGCCCTTGTAATAAACATTACAAATACATTATGGTCCTTGCCCTACATGCTTGGGCCCTAATAATAAATATTACAAATACATTATGGTCCTTGCACTGCATGCTTGGGCCCTAATAATAAACATTACAAATACACTATGGTCCTTGCACTACATGCTTGGGCCCTACTAATAAACTTTACAAATACATTATGGTCCTTGCACTACGTGCTTGGGCCCTAAAAATAAACATTACAAATACATTATGGTCGTTGCACTTCACGCTTGTGACCTAATAATAAACATTACAAATACATTATGGTCCTTGCACTACATGCTTGGGACCTAGTAATAAACATTACAAATACATTATGGTCCTTGCACTACATGCTTGGGCTATATTAATAAACATTACAAATACATTATGGTCCTTGCACTACATGCTTGGGACCTAGTAATAAACATTACAAATACATTATGGTCCTTGCACTCCATGCTTGGGCCCTAATAATAAACATTACAAATACATTATGGTCCTTGCACTACATGCTTGGGCCCTAATAATAAACATTACACATACATTATGGTCGTTGCACTTCACGCTTGTGACCTAATAATAAACATTACAAATACAATATGGTCCTTGCACTACATGCTTGGGCCCTAATAATAAACATTACAAATACATTATGGTCCTTGCACTCCATGCTTGGGCCCTAATAATAAACATTACAAATACATTATGGTCCTTGCACTACGTGCTTGGGCCCTAATAATAAACATTACAAAGACATTATGGTCCTTACACTACGTGCTTGGGCCCTGAAAAAAAACATTACAAATACATTATGGTCCTTGCACTCCATGCTTGGGCCCCAAAAATAAACATTACAAATACATTATGGTCCTTACACTACGTGCTTGGGCCCTGATAATAAACATTACAAATACATTATGGTCCTTGCACTACGTGCTTGGGCCCCAAAAATAAACATTACAAAGACATTATGGTCTTGCACTACATGCTTGGGCCCTAATAATAAACATTACAATTACATTATGGTCCTTGCACTACATGCTTGGGCCCTAATAATAAACATTACAAAGACATTATTGTCCTTGCACTCCATGCTTGGGCCCTAATAATAAACATTACAAAGACATTATGGTCCTTGCACTACATGCTTGGGCCCTTATTATAAATATTACAAATACATTATGGTCCTGGCACTACATGCTTGGGCCCTGTGAGGAAACTGGATTTTCTAGAATAAACTGTATTAATAAAAAATATGAGCTTGGTTCATTCTCTTCAGTTTCCTGCACACAGAAACAAATGAATAAGGACTCAGAGACAATATATAGCTTGAGTGAAGATTTACTCCGCACAAACAGTACAGATTTGTACGCAGGGTTACAGACAGAGGAACAGGATCTCAAAGTCTGAACAAAGACACTCAGAAAAGGGCTTGGTATATATACGTTATATTTGCATATTCAGGAGACCTTATGATGGCTATGGTGTGAAAAAGTCACCCACATGCTGTTGCAGGCTGGATACTCGAAGGTCATAAAGCTTCAAGTGTCAGATCTCTCTGATGTTCTCACAGACATTTGCCAGAGCACAAACACCAGAACACACAAAAAGTAAAAAGGGAGGATGAGGAGAAACTGTGAGAACAATAGCTTGGCTGTGCTGTCTTAGGATGCAATATAATTTTGAGATGATTATAATGAATGACGTTTAAACCATAAGTGTAATAAAAGGTACAAGTAAATGTAATAAAAATAAAAAAGGGAGATTCAAACTATTCTGTTTCTAATTAATCCTAACAGGCCCTAATAATAAACATTGCAAATACATTATGGTCTTTGCACTACATGCTTGGGCCCTAATAATAAACATTACAAATACATTATGGTCCTTGCACTACGTGCTTGGGCCCTAATAATAATCATTACAAATACATTATGGTCCTTGCACTACGTGCTTGGGCCCTAATAATAAACATTACCAATACATTATGGTCCTTGCACTACGTGCTTGGGCCCTAATAATAAACATTACAGATATATTATGGTCCTTGTACTACATGCTTGGGCCCTAATAATAAACATTACAAATACATTATGGTCCTTGCACTACATGCTTGGGACTTAGTAATAAACATTACAAATACATCATGGTCCTTGCACTCCATGCTTGGGCCCTTATAATAAACATTACAAATACATTATGGTCCTTGCACTCCATGCTTGGGCCCTAATAATAAACATTACACATACATTATGGTCGTTGCACTACATGCTTGGGCCCAAATAATAAACATTACAAATACATTATGGTCCTTGCCCTACATGCTTGGGCCCAAATAATAAACATTACAAATACATTATGGTCCTTGCACTCCATGCTTGGGCCCTAATAATAAACATTACCAATACATTATCGTCTTTGCACTACGTGCTTGGACCCTAATATTAAACATTACAAATACATTATGGTCCTTGCACTACATGCTTGGGCCCTAATAATAAACATTACAAAGACATTATGGTCCTTACACTACATGCTTGGGCCCTAATAATAAAAATTACAAAGACATTATGGTCCTTGCACTATGTGCTTGGGCCCTGTGAGGAAACTGGATTTTCTAGAAAGGACTGTATTAATAAAAAATATTAGGTTGGTTCATTCCCTTCAGTTTCCTGCACACAGAAACAAATGAATAAGGACTCAGAGACAATATATAGCTTAAGTGAAAATTTACTCCGCACAAAATAGCACAGATTTGTACGCAGGGTTACAGACAGAGGAACAGGATCTCAAAGTCTGAACAAAGACACTCAGAAAAGGGCTTGGTATATATTTGTTATATTTGCATATTCAGGAGACCTTACGATGGCTATGGTGTGAAAAAGTCACCCACATGCTGTTGCAGGCTGGATACTCGAAGGTCATAAAGCTTCAAGTGTCAGATCTCTCTGATGTTCTCACAGACATTTGCCAGAGTACAAACACCAGAACACACAAAAAGTAAAAAGGGAGGATGAGGAGAAACTGTGAGAACAATAGCTTGGCTGTGCTGTCTTAGGATGCAATATAATTTTGAGATGATTATAATGAATGACGTTTAAACCATAAGTGTAATAAAAGGTACAAGTAAATGTAATAAAAATAAAAAAGGGAGATTCAAACTATTCTGTTTCTAATTAATCCTAACAGGCCCTAATAATAAACATTACAAATACATTACGGTCCTTGCACTACGTGCTTGGGCTCTGTATTCTGTTCATGTTGACATGTGGACATTTTTGCAGCTTACAGGTGTGTTTATAACATCTGAGTGTGTGTGGACAGGCCCCGCCCTTTGAGATTTGTATTACACTTGAATCTTACAGGGCAAAAAAAGTAATAAATAAATAAAAAGTCAGTCTTTTTTCAGAAACTATTTTTAGTTTTACTATTTTTTTATTATTCAAAATATTTAATTTTGCTAAAAAAAAAACCCTGTTCTTTATTTTAAGACAGCTTTTTAAAATATTTATTTTAATCATGTTGAATTTTCATTTCATTGCACAATTTGAGGACTGGTTGTTGTGTTACCGCCACATTTTGATGTGTTTTTGATCTGTTTCCACAGAGTT
This sequence comes from Oryzias curvinotus, assembly GCA_023969325.1. Lineage (NCBI taxonomy): Eukaryota > Metazoa > Chordata > Actinopteri > Beloniformes > Adrianichthyidae > Oryzias > Oryzias curvinotus. Next base: position 185,586 of record JALJSC010000052.1, read on the forward strand.
CCAAAGAGATGGCAGAGGAGTATCAGAGGAGTCTGAAAAAATAGTAAAACTAAAAATACTTTATAAAAAAAGACTGACTTTTATTTTTTAACTTGCCCTGTCCAACAGCTGGGCAAACAGATGAGAGCTGAGGACCTCTTGTGTTGGACATATTTTACTTTAACAACAGGGGTTATTAATCTTCAGACAAACCAGAGGTATGTCTGAATAAACCCCTTTTGTAATTGAGGCCAAATGTTATTAAATTCAATCATATTTGAAAATCTTTGGTGTTGGACCGGACGGTAAAGGAAAGGAGGGAAGAAGAGAGAGGGATGTTGGGGGGGGTGTAGGAGGGCAATAATAGGAGAGGGGGATAGGAGGGTGATAATAGGAGGGGGGGGTAAAACATGAAGCAGCCTAAAGCAACACGTTTACTGGATGTTTATCATTACGGTAAGGTTCAAGTGTAATACAAATCTCAAAGGGCGGGGCCTGTCCACACACACTCAGATGTTATAAACACACCTGTAAGCTGCAAAAATGTCCACATGTCAACATGAACACAATACAGAGCCCAAGCACGTAGTGCAAGGACCGTAATGGATTTGTAATGTTTATTATTAGGGCCTGTTAGGATTAATTAGAAACAGAATAGTTTGAATCTCCCTTTTTTACTTTTATTACATTTACTTCTACCTTTAATTACACTAATGGTTTAAACGTCATTCATTATAATCATCTCAAAATTATATTACATCCTAAGACAGCACAGCCAAGCTATTGTTCTCACAGTTTCTCCTCATCCTCCCTTTTTACTTTTTGTGTGTTCTGGTGTTTGTGCTCTGGCAAATGTCTGTGAGAACATCAGAGAGATCTGACACTTGAAGCTTTATGACCTTCGAGTATCCAGCCTGCAACAGCATGTGGGTGGCTTTTTCACACCATAGCCATCGTAAGGTCTCCTGAATATGCAAATATAACGCATATATACCAAGCCCTTTTCTGAGTGTCTTTGTTCAGACTTTGAGATCCTGTTCCTCTGTCTGTAACCCTGCGTACAAATCTGTGCTATTTTGTGCGGAGTCAATTTTCACTCAAGCTATATATTGTCTCTGAGTCCTTATTCATTTGTTTCTGTGTGCAAGAAACTGAAGGGAATGAACCAACCTAATATTTTTTATTAATACAGTCCTTTCTAGAAAATCCAGTTTCCTCACAGGGCCCAAGCATGTAGTGCCAGGACCATAATGTATTTGTAATGTTTATTATTAGGGCCCAAGCATGTAGTGCAAGGACCATAATGTATTTGTAATGTTTATTATTAGGGCCCAAGCACGTAGTGCAAGGACCATAATGTATTTGTAATGTTTATTATTAGGGCCCAAGCATGTAGTGCAAGGACCATAATGTATTTGTAATGTTTATTATTAGGCCCAAGCATGTAGTGCAAGGACCATAATGTATTGTAATGTTTATTATTAGGGCCCAAGCATGTAGTGCAAGGACCATAATGTATTTGTAATGTTTATTATTAGGGCCCAAGCATGTAGTGCAAGGACCATAATGTATTTGTAATGTTTATTATTAGGGCCCAAGCATGTTGCAAGGACCATAATGTATTTGTAATGTTTATTATTAGGGCCCAAGCATGTAGTGCAAGGACCATAATGTATTTGTAATGTTTATTATTAGGGCCCAAGCATGTAGTGCAAGGACCATAACGTATTTGTAATGTTTATTATTAGGGCCCAAGCACTGTAGTGCAAGGACTATAAGTATTTGTAAATGTTATTATTAGGGCCCAAGCATGGAGTGCAAAGGACCATAATGTATTTGTAATGTTTATTATTAGGGCCCAAGCACGTAGTGCAAGGACCATATTGTATTTGAATGTTTATTATTAGGGCCCAAGCATGTAGTGCAAGGACCATAATGTATTTGTAATGTTTATTACTAGGTCCAAGCATGTAGTGCAAGGACCATAATGTATTTGTAATGTTTATTATTAGGGCCCAAGCATGTTGTGCAAGGATCATAATGTATTTGTAATGTTTATTATTTGGGCCCAAGCATGTAGTGCAAAGACCAAAATGTATTGGTAATGTTTATTATTGGGGACCAAGCATGTAGTGCAACGACCATAATGTATTTGTAATGTTTATTATTAGGGCCCAAGCTCGTAGTGCAAGGACTATAATGTATTTGTAATGTTTATTATTAATTGCCCAAGCATGTTGTGCAAGGATCATAATGTATTTGTATTGTTTATCATTAGGGCCCAAGCACGTAGTGCAAAGACCATGATGTCTTTGTAATGTTTAGTATTAGGGCCCAAGCACGTAGTGCAAAGACCATAATGTATTTGTAATGTTTATTATTAGGGCCCAAGCACGTAGTGCAAGGACCATAATGTATTTGTAATGTTTATTATTAGGGCCCAAGCACGTAGTGCAATTACCCTATTGTATCTGTAATGTTTGTTATCATTTTTCTTCTTTATTTTCTTCAGACTAAAGAGCTGCCTTTTTGAGGCCTCTATCTTTTCTGAAAACTCACCAAAGTTTGCAAACACATCAGTAGTCTCGAAATATTTCAAATATTATGGTAGACCAGCTTGGGTGCACAAAATGGCTCCATAGCGCCACCTAAAAAGATTGTTTCTATGGGCCCCAAACAAGCTTGAACTCACAAGCTTGATTTTGACAGGGCTTCTTCATCAGATGGAAACCAAAAAACGTTCCAGGTAGGAAGCTGTCAGTCGCACAGGAAGTCTGCTCTATTGATGTAAATGTGTCATTCTTGCTGTATTTTGGTTATTTGCAGGCCTCGCACTAGAATGAACTTCCGCTAGAGATTTGAGAATAATGACTCCAAACTCCGGTTTTGCAAACTAAACCCAGGTCCGATGTTATATCGCAAAGCTTTTACATTTTTCAAGCATTGAGCTCCTATTTTTTTCTCAGCAGATGGACATGACAAGTTATTAAAGTAATACTAATAAACTTAAAAAAAGAAGGAAAAACTTCCAGCAACTAGATTCCTCTTTTTGTAATTCTACCCCTTTCTACTTTTTGATCACACTTTATTTTGCATTGAAAACTAAACTTACAATCAATAAAAAACTGACTTAATTACATAATGGCGTATGTCAACAAACCAATTTGATGATTTCAAACATCTTAGTGCTTCCTACTTTTTATGCTCTAATACCCCCCCCTCCCCCGCCCTTATATTTTTTTTCTCCCTTTTTAAACTTTTCTAATACTAATGTCTAAAATGACTATACTAACTGGCCTACAACTAAAAGCTGTACATTTATTTGGTTAATTTTTTAAGGTTCCCTGCCGGCTTCATGGATGCCAAGATAGAAAGCCGGTTGGGGGGTTTTGTAGCACGGTCCGCCAGAGTCACTCTTTTCCCTATACACACCAGAGGTGACGTGTCCTGACTCATTCCTGTTACAGAGACTTTTGAGTCTTTGCCAGTGGAGCTGCTTTGAGGATGTGTGAGCTCGTGCTGGACATTATTTTGTGGGCCCTGCTCAGGTTTGCTGGGTGGCAAGCTCTTTCTATGGTTATAGGAAGTGCGGGCTGGATTTCCGTACTGAACGGAAGGCAGTTGATATGGGTCCCTAACAGGGGTAGGTCTCTTGTGTACCGCCATTTTTATTCCGTGCTCTGCTCTGGTGACGGTTCCACAACTTGTTTGAATGGTGGCATCCCTGTCAGTTTGTTCAGTTGGAGGTTTTGCCACGTTTAGCTGAAAGGGTTCTTTTGTCTTTCCCATTTCCCCTTTCATGACACCGCTGTCTCTTTTTGTCTTGGTGTCATGAAGTTTCTCTGCTGCCCCAGACCCCACTGGCCTTGTTATATAATGTGTTTCTTCATCTTTGCGACATATATGAAACAGGATATTGCCATTTATGTCTTTGTAGTGATGTGCATTTGTGGAGTCCATGTTTTTTCTTTGTTCGTGTGAGGGATTCCGCTTGCACCTATCAAAAAATGTTTTCATTGATTTCCAAGAGGTCTATATATAGACTTTTAACTATTATCAGATGATGTCATTCTGTCAAATTCTGACACTGGATTACACGTAATGATGCCACAATATTAAATGAGACATCAATGATGTGTCAAATGACATCATTGTGACTCATTGTGACATCATTTAGACATCAGTTTGATTCAGTGTAATCAGATTGTAATGATGTCATATCTGATGATGTCACAGTGCACCTCAACCTGATTTAGGCCACACACTGGTTTAAGGTCAGACAATATTTTCATTGACCGCCCTGTACGAGGCAGAAGTTGCTGTCCAATTTTTTTTTTTGCCTCCAGTGTCCCTTAATCTTTGAGGTAAAAGTAAATATTTATTATCTGCATTATTATCTGCAGCTGGTTTCAACTTTCTTTAAAAATGATGTTTTTTTCTAGGATTTGTCTTTGAAATGATGAGGACTGGGGATGTCCAAATCAGTGACGTGCGGTGAGGTTGAATGCTGGTAAGGCACTGACTCCTCTGAAAAAAAAAAGTTCTGATTTGACATTTGTGTGAAGGTGTACAATCCTCGGATCAGAGTGGAGTCTTTGCTGGTCACAGCCATCAGTAAAGCTTCTGCCCAGCAGAGGGCGGGTCGCGCCGGCAGAACACGACCAGGGAAATGCTTCCGTCTCTACACGGAGAAAGCCTGCAAAACTGAGATGCAGGCAAGTGACTTTTTCTGCAGAAACCAAAACCATTTTCTCTTTGAATTAAACAAAAAGCCTCCCATCATCTATGTGGAAATGCTCCTTTTTCTGTCTTTCATAGTTCTATAAGAAAGCATGAAATAATCTACTTTGTATTGGAAGCAGTCTCCGGGTCTGGCTTCACATGAATGAAAACTGTTGGACTATTTAAGAAATCCTTCTAACAAGTAAAACTGCAACTTTCACAAACCCATAGATCAGGGGTGGCGAACAAGTTTGACATCAAGAGCCGAATTTTTTCACTGTGAGAGTCAAAGAGCCACACCACACCCTGACCTGCCAAAAGGTACACACACAAACACACAATTAAAGCCGTATTACTTTCCATAACACACTCCTCTCCCTACAATAAAACAGCAAGTATTGTACTTGTGTTTATTTCAAGGAAAGTGTCCACCCTCAATACACACATCAATGCAGCTTAGCCAGAGTTAACACAGAGACTACCCTGGAGGTCAGAGACCCCCTCCACACACTCTCTCTCTCTCTTCATCTCACTCTTTTCTTTGACACACACAACCACTCAGTGACGGGCGGTGAGGTTGATGCTGGAGAAGCACTGACTTCTCTGAAGTCAGATTTACGATGGTAAAAACTGAATATATTCACCATTTATCCATCAGTATTTAACTGTTGTTGTAACTCAACATTCCTCTTTCAATGACCCTTACACCAAAAAATACACAAACATCTGGACAGAGCATCCTTCTGGTGTCTGAGTGATTCATATTCACAATAAACATAATAAAAACATTACATTTCAGTTGTGTGCAACTTAAATTAATTTTGACCATCAGAATATCTTGCTTTTATATGTTTTTAAATTTAAAATTAATTGACGGACATTTGAATCAAAAGCAAATCATTTATTAATAATTAAGACATTGCAATGAGTCAGTTCATACTTAGGAGTAGTAGTCCAACAAGTGCTGAGTTTTAATTTTACTGTCTGCGTTATTCACGTCCCCTCCTTCCTGCTCACACTTATTCAGCCAAACGGCATGCACTTTAATTCTGGTAACAGTTACCTGGCTGATGGTTTTACACTGAAAATCCCCACTTCCCATGACTCTTAGGGGCTGAAGGCGGGGCTAACCCCCAGGCCAGTCATAGCCTCTCTGATCAGCTCCTTTACGTGAGTGTCGGTCAGAACGGACCGAGGTCTGTTCTCCAAAACATAACAGGGCCTTCTTTCAGAGAGATTTCTGCTCATTTATCTCCGGTTCTCTCACTGCCTCATCAGTGACCAGCGTGGATCTCATCAGTCAGTCTCTGCATTAAAGGATCCATGAGAAAAGTGATCTGCGGTCGTTTCCGTTCAGTTGCGCAAGCAGCGTCACGTTCTGCGCTTCATTCATTTGGATTGCAGCTTTCTGCTGTGAGCTGCGCAAAGAAGGAACGTGGGACAGATTGTCGTTTTGAATGTTGAATGTGCACTTAGAAAAGCTTCAACTTGTTAATAAAGGAGACAATATGTGTCAGATGATCAGCAAGAGTTTTTAATTTTCTCCGGGATCCGTTTTGTTCTTTTCTGCCATGAAATATTTTACTGCTTCCAGAAGCTCATAATGATAAACATCGTGACTTTCCATTCTGTTCAGTAAAAAGTAAGAATCTTCCCGTTCTTCCAGAAACGTCCTGTGTTTATCTTATACTCTGAATTTCACCATTTTGACCATGAGGGTAACAGTCTGCACGCACAGCTAATCTTTATAGATGTGTTCCGACAGTGGGCGTCACCTGCGCAAATGATTGGCGGTCACGTATGTGTCGGGAGCGGCATCGCACACACACACACTGCCAAATTACTTTTATTATTAATTATTATTTATTTTTAATACCCTCTGATGGTTTGAGTGTGGTTTAAGATGGAAAAAAAATATGAAATGAGGCAAAGTATATAGAAAATATGATGAGAGTCAAAGAGCCGCACGCTCATTGGCCAAGAGCCGCGTACGGCTCGGGAGCCTCGTGTTCGCCACCCCTGCCATAGATGCTTAGCAAACTGAAGGACAAACCATTTGTAATAAAAAAAAAGTAGAGGAATGAATCACCTTGCAGTGGTTAAAAGAACATTGCTGTAAATTGAAAAATGTCTTTAGCTGCAAATCTTTTTCAATTTTGTTTGGCTTTATAGTTCATTTTGATTCATACTTAAGAACATTCAACCAATTGAGTTAGTTTATAAAACACAGTTTTTACAGATCTAAGGATACAAACTGGACAAATGTCAAACCTTAAGGATAAACATATTATTTTAATCCTCTTTTACCAGAGTATTTACATTCTTTTGACTTCCAAAATGTTTACGCAATTAACACAAGTCCAGCGAAAAGCAGTTTTGCACTGATATGTAAAACTTTACAATAGTGAAGAGCTTTTGTAATCAACATAAATCAGATGATTCTGTCACAGAGAACAGCTGCTTTGCGCCAATTATGCATCACTTTACATTAGTAGTGTGGTGCAAACCTCCACCTCAGAATCAGCTGATCAACGTCGATGGCGTGAACGGTGGAGGAGTTGTGGTATGTCAGAACGTATGTGTGTTATTTAGGTGTTGCATCTCAAGTGTTAAGGGGTCAAACCATCTCTATTAGCATATTTTGGAAACACGCTTTAATCTTCCACTTTGCCTTAACAACAACCTTATTTCAAAACTGAGCAACAACCTTCATTCTGATAATAAAGTTATCAGTAAATAAAAGTTCAGTTCCATTCTCTTTTCTCCAGGATAACACATACCCCGAGATTCTTCGGTCCAATTTGGGTTCCGTGGTGCTGCAGCTGAAAAAGCTGGGCATTGACCTGGGCTGACGTCTTCTTGCCTGCTGTAGGCCAAGTCTGATCTGGTTGATAACGTGTCCAGTAAAGACGTCTGCAACATGGTTTCTTTTCTGATGAAAAATGATCTTGGCTACTAAATCAACCCAAAACTGTACATTTAACAGGAGGAGGAAATGGGTGCAGCACTATTTAACCCTTGTGCTCTCTTAGATGACCCCACCCTTACATTGACGTGTTCTCCCTACCATGACAATGTTGGATAAAGGTGGAAAGATTTCATGTAATCCATGGACACCAGTGAAGATCACAAATCATTGAAGAAAAAAGGTTTAGCGCACTGTCTAGTGGGGTCTAGATGACCCAACTCCCAACGGTAAAGTTCCTAGGAAAGCACTAGGGTTACACTGACTATTCAGTTCCTTCTTGATTACATAAAAAAAGAAAAAAAAGTTTTACATTATGACTAATGTTTAACAACTGTAATGCTTGAAACAGGTTAAAATTGAGCAGGTTAAAATTCTTAATATCAGAGTTGACTTTTTCAAGCCATTTATTTTGGAACAAATCTTTTATAAGAATCTTTCCTTAGTTTTTGAGAATAAACACAAACCCTGTCCTTTTTGCCAGCTTGTTATCTTGCACTTTAAACATTTACAGAATTCAGTTTCTAGGTGCAGAAATGTTGAGATATTTATTCTCAATTTTGTTATTTTAATTAAGGATGGACTCATTTTTTTATCATTTATACATGTGGATAGGGCAGGCACCACTTGGGTTTATGTCACAGTTCCAGTATTAATCTTTACTTACAATAACTATAAATTTCAATATTGTTAGTTGTTTACAATTGTCTTGTGTACCTTGAGATGAACATTTTCTGTTATAATTGTAATCTTTATGGAATTCCAAAGTCAAATCCTGAAGTATTGCAAAGTTCAGTGGTTGCTGGTGTTCCTGACACTGTAGTTGTGTGAAAACTCTTGTTTTACAGATGTGCTTCATGACTCCCCTCTCTCCGTGCTAAAATCCATTCATCACACAATCATCTAACAACTTAATACTGTGTAAACCAGGTATGTCTGCAGTCTGGCCTGTCATCATATTTATTCTGACCTGCAGCCCCTTCAATAAAACTTTATTGAAGAAGATGCATCATTACTATGGGAATATGAGACACAAGTTTAAGAAAGCTATTTCACATTTGGCCAGCAGATGGCAGCAGCGCTGTGCCCAGTCCTACTGAAAATATCTATCTGATCTTCATCTAATTTGCTTTCCGATTATTTCAAGTGACAGGTAGAAATTGATAATCCTGATTCCTTTATTTGATGGCAGTTGTCCAATATTAAGATTTAAGGTAGGATATGTCAATTTTATTCCAAAAAGCTGATATGTTTTTGTCACTACACCTGTGCCAAAACACAGGTTTTTGTTGGAGCTTAGAGACTTTACGAGCTAAATCAGAACAAGGAAGTGAAGATTTCTAACATTTCTAACAGCACCCCTGATCATATCTCACGGCACCAGTGGCGCCTCATGGGCGTGGCCGGTAGGGGGCCACTTTAAATCTTGGGGTGGCACACAAAAACCATAAGCTATAATTTTAAAATTAATTCTACTAAACGTAGTAAAACAGCCTTTAGAAAACTAACAGAAAGTTAAGTGACCACTGATATATTGTGATTTATTGTGTTTATATTTATTGCTGAGGTGTGTCTGCTTGGGGTGTTTGGCTATTGACTGGGAGATTTCTATAATGAAAAAAAGTCAGTTGTTCTGAAATACTAATAGTAATACCCTTCCATGGTAATTAGTAATTATATCTGTAGACATTTCTATTCAGGCTAATAAACATGAAACAGTTTCATTATTTGTCTGGGGCCTGTTTCAGAAAGGAGGTTCAACCAACTCTGAGGTTAAACTTGAACTCTGAGTTGGTCTACCGAGAGATTAAAAACTCTGAGTTTTCTGTTTCAGAGAAGCTGATCGGAGTTAGGTTAATCAACTCTGAGTGGACTGAATCGGAGTTGAGCGTGCGCACCGCGACTATAAGAAGCCATTATCAATGGAGCGCAGATATTACGAGTCCCCATGGCAACCGTGGAAACAAAGAGGTCTGCATATTTTTCTCCAGCTGAACTTGACGTGCTGCTGCAGTTACAGTGAATATGAGCACATATTCCAGAAGAAAAGCAACACCGCTGCATCTGCAAAACAGAGACAGTTAGCGTGGGAAAACATAGCTGCTCAAGTTAATGCGTAAGTTTGCATTTAAATCATTGTTATACAATATTGGCTGTAATAACTTTTTAAATAGCGTAAGGTTTGAAATTAAAAAATGGCGATATTTCGGTGTACTTTTGAAGTGTTATTCCCGGTGTAATTGCATGAAATGCTGCATAGTGTACAGAACCAATCTGGGGGAAAAATGCATTTAACGTTGGTAATGTTTAGAGGACTTTTTTGTTAACCTTCCCCTCTTGCAAACGTTGGTCAGTTTAATATTAATACATGCAATTGTGTTTTTAAAAGTGAACTTTTGTCTACCCTTGTATTGATCATGTGGTATAGGTTTATATGGGATTAAGAAAGTAAGCAGTACTAGCAAATTGTGTTTCCAAAAAGTAATTGTTACATTAATCTAATTCAATGATTTCATTTTCATGTAGATGCAATCCTGCAGGAATTAAAAGAACATGGCAGCAGCTAAAAATGAAGTATAAAACATAATTCAATCAGGTAAAATTTGAGCATGTCATGGATGTAGGAGGAGGAGGAGGAGGAGGAGGAGGAGGAGGAGGAGGAGGAGGAGGAGGAGTATTAGGGTCCATCAAACTCCTCTGCACGGATGAACACAGTTCAGTGACGTACAGTAAGTGTCAGAGTGTTATTCTATGGAATTCATGTTGAATGAACAGGATTTAACCCCACACTACTGTATTAAACAAATAGAGAAAACTGATAAAGAGATGTCCTACTCAGATCGACAGATCCTTAAGTCAGATCTGGAAATTGAGATCCTAAAACACAAGCTACAGGTATGGTGTGTATTGATGATTGGTGAATTCTATAAAGGTTTTGGGAGAATATTGAATTCTTACTGTTGCTTTTCAATTTGTAGGAAATAAGGAAGACCAAATAAATTGTGACTTGAATTTAGTCATTGTGGTATTCTTTTTTTATTTATCTTTTTTTTTTCTTGTCGTGGTAATTCTCTATGAATTAATGCAGCCTTCTCGTCTATTGGGTCCAACAAAAAAGAACAAGTCATTCTTGTCACTTAGCTTGTCTCTGTGTGACGAAATTGTGGGCAATGAAGGTTAAAGCGAAAAATGCCGCTTTGACTTTAAAAAGGGGAGGGGACCGGCAGAAACCTTGAGTTTAGAGAATAAAACCTGCTCCCGACCAGGTTAGGTTCACAGCATAAGTAACCATGGACACTGACTCCGAGTATAAGTTACCTCTCTTTCAGAAACGGGTTTGACTTACTCTGCTTTCTCTGGTTTAACAAACCTCCCATTCTGAAACGGAAAACCCAGAGTTTCCCTGATTTCAGGGTTAACTCACTCAGAGTTTACACTTAACCTCCTTTCTGAAACAGGCCCCAGATGTCGTCTCATGTTTGTCTTCCTCATATCTTTTGTCATTTATGCTGGCTGTGGATCATGCTGCTCTGTCTCATCTTCCTCCTTCTGACTACTAACTTTTTGCTCCAGTAATATATACGTATTTATTCCTTGCAATATTTATAAAATAATTTGAATATTTTGCTAATACAAAGATTTTTCGAGTAAAGAATTTACATTTTACATATTTGTATGAGTAATGACAAACTATCTGTTTATTAGTAAGAACTACCTTTCAAATTTTTGTAATAACTTTGGCAGCATTCATTAATATTTTGTAAGTTTTACTAGAAAAACTTAAGTCGTTGTGCAATGATCTGCGCGCATGCGCACACGGCCAGCGTCTTCTTTTCCCTCTTTTTTTCGAGCGGAAGGAGCAGAGGAATGAACGGAGAAGCAGAGCTTGAAGCCCTCTGCCGCCGTCGCGTTGTTGCACAATTACCGTAAGTATTTTAAATACAATAAAACAGTTTTACTTTTGTTAATGTTTTGTCAGAAGCAGGAGAAATCTATATAACTAAATTTTGAATGTATTTGAGTCGTTCGTGGTTTTATTCGCTGAATGTCAGGGTAACTGCTAGCTTACTTGCTCAAGTTAGCAGGAGTTAAGACGAGACTGAATAAACAAAATTTGTGTAGGGAAAAAAAATGTATATATATAGAGAGAGAGTTAAAACGCACTGTTGTCAAATTGACGACTGTAGAAAATGATGTTATATGTAATAGTGCGCTGAATTTGAACTGCCGGCCGAGGGTGGTGGTTATGGACTGTCGATGGGGGACTCAGTTGGAGCCGTTGAATTTGAATTGTATGAGGGGCCGTACAAGACATTATTCATTCTGAACCATTCACATTCATACATTCTTGCTCTCACATTCATATATACTCTCTTTCGCATACATATATTCTCTTCCGCATACATATGTACTCACTTGCACATACATATATACTCTCTTTCGCATACATATATTCTCTTACGCATACATATATTCTCACTTGCACATACATATATTCTCACTTGCACATACATATATACTCTCTTTCGCATACATATATTCTCACTTGCGCATCAATATATTCTCTCTCTCACATGCATATATATTACCTTACACATACATACATTCTCACTCTCATTGTCACTCTTAATAAAGAATATATGTATGTGAAAGACGAGTATATATGTGCGTGTGAAGAAAAGTATATATGTGCGTGTGAGAGAGGAGTGTGTATGAAAAAGAAGTGACTTTGCATGAAAAGGAAGTAGAGGTAAGATCTTACCTATTTAGATCTCGGGTTCTAAATGACAGTCATTACGTTCGGGTCGGTTCGGGCCGGGCTTCTCTCTCGCGGACTTTTTTAATAAATATATTGTAATGTCTGCAAAGAAGCTCCTTAGGCGGCGGTTGTCAAACAGCTCTTTATTAATCCTGTACGTCAGAACGGTTACCGCACGAACCGAAAGGCACAGCCAGCTTCTTCTTACTCAGAGGGAGAACGTTCCCTTAGCGCACACACCCACACACACACAGGTAGACCCCGCCCCCTCCAACAGTCACCAGCCCACCGTTGATTGACATACACTGTGGTTCAGCAACTGGCAGAACGAGGGGGGCGCCGGCCACCCGCAGCTCTGCGAGCGTGTCATGAACGTAATCTCCCCTCCGTAAGCCCGCATCTATTTTGTTTAGGTATCCCCGATATGGAGCAGCAGGAAGTCAAGGATAAACTTCAGACAGAGGAGCTGAAAATGCATACGCGCACCGCTGCGCCTGCAGTATTTCTCCGCGTAATGAAGCGAGTGCTTATCATCCAGATCTCTCTGTCTCTCTCTCTGTCTGGCCTCTTATTCTGTGTTCCAGCGTTATTTCGTTGATCAAATGCATTTATCATGGAGGGAGGAACCTTTGCGCAGCGCTTCCAGCGGAACTCTATGCCACAACAGCAGCTTATACGCGCGCGGCTGCAGCGACCACTCTCTGTTTGAAAGACCATAACTTTCATGATCATAAAAATATATAGATTATTTTACCTTAAAGAAATATGGCGATTTTTTTCTGCCAAAAATCCTATGGGTTAAAATTGAAATTTCGGGTTTGCTTCGGGCTCGGTCCTGCAAATCAAGTTAATTGGTCGGGTTCGGCTTTAATGCCCGCGGGCCTGTGTCGGGTCGGGCCGGATTTTTTAGGCCCGATCTTACCTCTACAAGGAAGTGACTTTGCTTGAAAAGGAAGGCAGATGATTTCTCGTGCTCTGATTGGACGAGAGGCCGCCACCTCCCATTTTGAACAGACACTAACATGCCCTGTGTCCGAATTACCGCCCTAACCCCTATATAGTGCACTATATAGTGCGGTCGCCATTTTGTAGTGCTGTCCAAATCTACAGTTCAAAAATCATGTGCACTAGAAATTTCCCAGAATTCTCTACGAAAAACCAGTGTGGATCGATGCCCACTCGATCGGGGAATATTGTCCAGAATGCACTGCGTTCATACCAGAATGCATTGCGAGTGACCCACAATGCACTGCGTTTGAATTATTTGAAGATGGCGAAAGAGGACTGAAGACTGTAAGTATGTTTAAAAGTATCAAGTATCTGTTGTGAAATATATTTGTAAATACGTAAGATGATGTGTTTAATATGTTTTATTCCTCAATCGACAATCTACATTGTTTTGAAGCTCATCAATTTCGGTAATGCTAACGCTAACGCTAGCGCGAATTAGCGCCAAAGGCTAAAAACAAACGCTGTTGATATTACATCAAAAAAGGAGTGAGTTCTGATGGTAGTCATAAGTTAAACACGGTTTTTAAATGTGTTTATATATGTAGGGGCTGACGAGGATGAGGAAAATCTGATTCATCTGTGGATGGATGCATGGCCGGCCCTCCCTATACGCGAATTACGCAGCCGCGTAGGGCCCCCGTCACCACCAGGGCCCCGAAGTGGCGAAAAAATGAAAATAAAAAAAGATCCAAATCTGGCAACCCATTTCATAGAACTTCCGTACCAACGTGCGCTTTAAAAAGAATGTTGCCTGCACTTTAATGACCCCCCCCCCCCCCCCCCTTGAACACACCTGAACCAATCTGGCAACCCAAATAATGACGTTACGCCACTCTTAGCAACGATTGGTCAACATCCTTGCATCTGAGCCTGGCACAGTGTGCATTTACGAGCGCATTGTGTTTCAATAAAGTTGGGAAAAAGAAAAAAAACGAGCACATTTAGTCACGCTGATCAAAGCGACAACAAGAGAACTTCATGCCAAAGAGACTTTATCCATCAGGAGCTGAAAAAAGCAGAAGAACTGAAACATCAATCACAAGGTAAGTTTGGAGGATCACGTTGGGGCCGTATTTTTACATTAATCCTGCCTTTCTGTGCAGCTGCGTGATTTACGTAAATACTAATCGATCCGAGGTGAAGATTGCACAGAAACTTTATCATAAACGACCCTGTTTGTCGTCATTTCCAATGGAAAACTCGAAAATAATTCTGATATCCAAGTTTCCAAGAAGATGAGGACAGACATGAGCTTCTAAAACGGTGGAGAACAGAGAAAAGTAAATAATGACAGACAGAGGTATAATGGCTGATAAATGATTTACTCACGTTATCGTATTGTTTCATTGTTTTGCTAACACATAAGTGCATTCTGCATTTTCTGGTTTATGTCAGTATAAAAACTGCTGTTTATCTGTTATAGACAGTCAGGTAGTCTAACTTTTTCAACAATGTCTTAAAATCTAGCATTGGCATGAAATATGGAGAATCAAAACTCCAAATACAAATTGGAAAAAAATGTTCTCATGAATGAAAAACAAAATAAATGTACTAATTTTAAAATTATGAACATACAAAATAATAGATAAAGAAGTGCATAAATGCATATATTTCCATTTATACTCAAATCATTGTTCACATTTATTATTTATAAATGGGCACATTGATTTCTTATTTGTATTTTGCAGTTTTGGTTTTACATAATGAGGATGTTTTGCACAGTTTCTTCTGCTCTCAAAAAGTATCAAAAAGTACTGGAGGAGGTGCAGCGTCCACATCTCAAGATGTTCCTGACATCACTGAAGATGTCATCTAAGGTCATTTTAATAGCATGTAAAGTCATTTAAAAACAGTGTCTGCATAAACCCTTTTGTCATAAACAGCAGCTGAAGAGCATGAAGCCCCAAACTGTTCATATTTAAATGAATAAATATGACCTCATGCAAATATACAATCAAACAATAAATCTCTGATAAATATATAAAAAGATCTTGAAATTGTGAAGAACCTGCACACAGATTTTAAATGAGCCAGTAAACTATTATTAGTATTCTGCTATAGATATTTTATTAGCTTTATCATTGATTATTGTATAATAATAATTCTTGTTTTTTAGCTGCAGAAGAAACTGTTGTCACCACATCTACTGTTGGAAGGGAAAACATTTGACTGTTTTAGTTTTTACTGTTTGCTTTTATTGAAGTTATGTGTCTCATATTCCAGAGGCTCCAAGAGAGGCGTGAATGGAGGAGGAGCTACTGGATCCAAAATTCCACCTACTTCAAATCCAATACAGCTGAAGTCCAGCTGAATGACCAACCACACTCTCTGATCCAGTAAGAATGGATTTGGTGCAAAGACGTCCTTTACAGACTGAGAAAGACTCTGACTTTCCAAAATCCCCCTCATTGAGCTGTTGTGTTCTTTATTTTGGATTGTTTTATCGTTATTTGACTTTCTATTAAGTTGCTGTTTTTAATAAGTTGGAGTTTTGTGAACGTCATTTGTTGAGTGCCCAATGTTTCATTAAAAAATATATGTATATATATATATACATTTGTCATTCAAATTTTTTTCTTTGCATTTAAAAATTGTTTGGCACCACTAATTGAGGATCCAACGTGCAGGCAATAAATATACTGTGTTCAATTCTTCGGCAGCAACAAGAATTCACAAATGTATTCATAGAGAGATCTCATTTATATTACAACAACAGTTGCGTTTTTTTAAGCTGCTGATCAGTTAGAGGGCCCACAAATTAAATTTCGCTTAGGGCCCCCAGAAGACCAGGGCCGGCCCTGGATGGATGGATCTGTTTTCAGTCAAGCTAGTGCCGGATGATGGGAGTAAGAGACACTTGATCAGATTTGTATTTATTTATAATTAAACTGTGATCGTTGTCATGTTCGGGTAAAGGTTGTTGTTGAAAGAGGAGAGGAGGAAAGAGCAAGAAGGGACTAAGAGTGACAGGAGAGTCTGTTAAGCTTAGCTGAGTTTAAAATATTGTTCACAAAATGTAACGTTGTCGTTGTTTTTGCAATTTATTTAATAAATGCAGGAACAAAAATGAATTATTTACATGTATTATTTAAATCTGAGCAATTTTTTAACAATCTCAAAAGGATTTTCATATAAATATCGGATGTACATATTTACAATTTCGTTTTATATGTTAGCATTTATTTTATACATGTTAACAATAATCCTGGTCTTCTAGAGTCATGTGTGACACAGTTGGAGCTGAAAGGAAAGCAGAGATTTGTCCTCGCAGACGGACGCCACTTTACCCGTCCTACTGGTTCCTGGTGTGGCTCAACATCTGTGGCTCCAAGCAGTCCCCTTTGCTGATGCACAGATTGTGCAGAACTGAACTGCAGGCAATGATTTTCATTGCAAAGGTTGGTTTTACTTCCAGTGCCCCCAGAAATATTGCTCTCCTCCTCATCTTTATCATGCCAAATGCTCTCTTCACAACAGAGTGTGTTCTGGAGTGGTGCTGGTTGTAACTGCCTCAATGGCATTCCTCATGGGTTCCCTTTAGGGTGTCAGCAGCGTGATGGGATGAGCAATGCAGGGATACCCACCATCACCCAAAAGGATCCTTCAGGTGGGTATGTTTGATTTACATAAATTGGGCTTTTAAGTAGAACCTGTGAATTATGGAGTGATCCTTGATTCTCAACAAAAATATCTATACATTTGGCATTAGAGTCACATACAGCCTGCAGTTGAATGGAATAAAAAAGTTTCCTGTTAAAATAAAAAAATGCATTTTCTTTTAGGGCCTTTATTCTTCAGTGGCAGCCATTGATGCTCCCCACAACCTTTTGGAAGGAGGAAGACCAAGCGAGCTGCTAAAAATCCAGAGGCGACTTATGGTAGTCATTCCCACTGGGAAGCTGGACGACCCTGCTCATCAGCTGGAGGATGCGGTCTGCCGTCCTGTGGACAATGTTGCTCACAGTGGACCGTGTCACGTCAAAGGCCCTGGTTACCACACTGTAAGATGTGCCACACGCCAGCCAGAAAAGGAACACCAGGACCTCGGTCTCCTGTGTGCCCCCCCAGAGTGTGAGGAACCCGAAGCTGCTCCACCAGATGCTCCATGGTCCTGCGGGTCAACCGAAAGTCTGGTTTTGTGTCGGACTGAGCGTCAGCGTAAAGGGCCAGAACAGAAACCTTTATGTTGGCAAAGCAGTAGAGATGTGAAAGACCCTGTAAAATGCAACAATAATTATTTCATTGAGAAAATCTAATTTTTTGGATGTTGCATTCTATTTTGATGTCTTACATTTTAGTTTATTAAGTATTTTTGAATGCTGGAAAATCTTGTGTGTTTTTTTTTTTGCTGGGTTTTTGGATTTTTATATAAATATTTAAAAATTAAAGTATTTTTGTTTAAAACAAGTGATATGGTTTGACTCTGAATACAAAATACTAAACTTTGAACTCACAAGTGTTTCATGTAGTTAGACTACACAACTCATAATCCAGTGTTGAAAAACAATGTTAAACTCTTACCCAGCAGACTGTGTAACCTTGAGCACATTTGGTAACAGATGCTTAAGTTTAACTAAACAACGTTAAGTTTAACTTACAGGTTGTTCATGTCTGGTCAGGGCATCCAGAGGAAATCTTCTGAGACGTCTGCTTCTCCTTGCTGCTCTGTGTTGCTGCATATCTGCTCGTTTTCGGTTTGATCCCACGAAAAACGGTTGAAATATTGCCAAGAATACGGACAGATTCATATTCAAAGCCTTTTTCAGTAAGGTAGAAGAGAAAACTACAGAAAAAAATGCCTCCTCGCAAGAGCCCGTAAATCGTTCAGCGGCACAAAAATAAATATTGCAATGGAGTAATAACTTGGGGGTTTATTTATGAACAAATACATAAAATCTACAATGTGTTTTTACTTTTATTATTTATAAATCAGGCACGTCTTCCATGATCAGAACACAGCAGATGCATAAATAGTCTTCGAAAAATGTTCATATTTATTATGTTTTTACTTTAACAAATGGGTGTCATTCTCCATGTTAAATAGAAGTAGTTCCCCTCCAGACCAGGTGGTGGCGGTAATGTGCTACTTTGTGTCCGTGGCAAGCGCCTTATGAAAAACACCCAAAAGAGAAAAGTAGTGAGCACAGGTGTCCGAATTGCTTCTAAAATTCAGAGAACTATAGGGTTTTAGTAGTTAGGGGTTAGGGTGGTAATTCGGACACAGCCATGAACTAGTAAGAAGGAGCCACGGGGGTCCTGCAGCAGGCCATCGGAACCTTAAGAAATATTTTATCTTCACCTCACCGTTGCCTTTTTTAAGACATGACAGCTGGTTTCCCCACATTTATATGTAGTTATGGATCGAAAACAAGAGGAATTTGTTTTAATGTAAATGCATGAAAATAATAATTCATTCTTCATAATTCATAATAATAACTCATAATAATAATTCATAATAATAATTTGCCCATAATTCACGCAAATAGTTAATAATTCATAATTCACGCAAAGGCTTTCACTCCGTGTACAACCACCCTCCAGTGTTTGTACACTGAGTAAAAGCGCGGGAGGTCGGTGGAGTTTGTCTGAAAAGCTCCCTCATTTCTGTTTTGGTGGCGCTTCTATTACCATTATTGGTATTTAGATTAGATTAGATTAGATTCAACTTTATTGTCATTGCACATGTAAGTACAAGGCAACGAAATGCAGTTAGCATCTAACCAGAAGTGCAATAAGCAGTAAGTATAAAATAAGTCTATAATATGTACAATAACTATACAGGTAAGTATTATGGACATGATTTACAGATAATAAATACTATATGCAAGATATACAGATAGGTGTACTATGAACATGCTATTCAGATGGGCTATGTAAAAGTGTATAAACATTATTGGCAGAACTATGAACATAATTTACAGTGTTGCAGTGGACAGTAAAGTGCGTAGAAAATATTTCAATGAGCAAATGGACAGTAGTGCAAATAATAACAAGTTACTGTTTTGCTTGTGAGTAAATAAATACAGAATGTTGAAGGGGGGGGGGGGGGTCTATGGTGGTGTGGGGGGTGTTGAGGGGTGTCAGAGGGAAGAGTTCAGCAAGGAGACAGCTTTAGGGAAAAAGCTGTTCCTGAATCTTGTGGTCCTTGTCCGGAGGCTCCTGAAACGCCTCCCGGAGGGAAGGAGGTTAAACAGTCCGTGGTCAGGGTGAGAGGAGTCCTTGAGAATGCTGCGAGCTCGACGCAGGCAGCGTTTCCTCTGGATGTCCTCAAGAGCAGGAAGTGGTGTCCCAGTGATGCGCTGGGCAGTTTTCACCACCCTCTGCAGTGCCTTGCGGTCAGCCACTGAGCAGTTCCCGTACCAGACTGAGATGCAACCTGTAAGGATGCTCTCGATCGCACACCGGTAGAAGTTCACCAGGATGGATGAAGACAGCTGGTTCTTCTTCAGTGTCCTGAGGAAGAAAAGGCGCTGGTGAGCCTTCTTGACCAGGCTGGAGGTGTTTTTGGCCCAGGAAAGTTCCTCCGAGATGGTGGTTCCCAGGAACTTGAAGCTGGAAACACGTTCAACTACCATCCCGTTAATGTGGATGGGGTCATGAGTGCTTCCATTCTTCTTCCTGAAGTCCACAATGAGCTCCTTGGTTTTATTGGTGTTAAGGAGCAGGTTATTGTCAGCGCACCATGTGACCAGGTGCTGTACCTCTTCCCTGTAGGCAGTCTCATCGTTGTCACTGATGAGGCCAATCACCGTGGTGTCATCTGCGAACTTAATGATGGAGTTGGATCCATGCACAGGCTTGCAGTCGTGGGTGTAAAGGGAGTAGAGGAATGGGCTCAGCACACAGCCCTGTGGTACGCCAGTATTAAGTGTGATGGTGGTGGAGTGGGTGTGACCTGACCGAACATGCTGAGGTCTGTTGGTCAGAAAGTCCATAATCCAGTTGCAGAGGGAGGTGTTGATTT
Organism: Oryzias curvinotus; assembly: GCA_023969325.1. Classification (NCBI taxonomy): domain Eukaryota; kingdom Metazoa; phylum Chordata; class Actinopteri; order Beloniformes; family Adrianichthyidae; genus Oryzias; species Oryzias curvinotus. Next base: position 205,986 of record JALJSC010000052.1, read on the forward strand.
CCAGGTCTCCAAGTTTTGTGGTCAGCTTGGAGGGAATGACGGTGTTAAATGCTGAACTGAAGTCAACAAACAACATCCTAACATATGTGTTGTTATTGTCCAGGTGTGTGAGTGCAGAGTGCAGCACTGTGCATACTGCATCCTCTGTGCTCCTATTTCTGCGGTAGGCAAATTGGTGTGGGTCCAGTGTGGGTGGGAGGCAGTCCTTGAGGTGTGCTAGTACTAGTCGCTCGAAGCACTTCATAATGACGGGTGTGAGTGCCACGGGGCGATAGTCATTCAGGCACGTTGGGGAGGAGTGTTTCGGTACTGGCACAATGGATGTGGATTTAAAACATGTTGGCACAGTTGCCTGGGAGAGGGACAGGTTGAAAATGTCAGTGAAGACCCCTGCAAGCTGCTCTGCACATGTCCTAAGCACACGTCCAGGAATGCCATCTGGGCCAGCAGCCTTGCGTGCGTTGATCCGGCTCAGTGCAGTGTGGACATCTGAGGGGGTGAGTTTAAGGGGTTGGTGGTCTGCTGAGGGTGCGATTTTGGTGGCCGTCTCCTTGCCGTCGCTGTTGAAGCGAGCATAGAAGTCATTTAGCTCGTTAAGGAAGGAGACGTCCGTGACTGTTGGTGTGGAGTTGCTTGACTTGTAGTCACTGATGATCTGGATGCCCTGCCACATGCGTCGGGGGTCAGAGTTGGAAAAGTGTTCCTCTACCTTCAGCTTGTAGCAGTACTTGGCCTTTTTGATGCCCCTTTTCAGGTTAGCCCTGGATTTACTGTAGGCCTGAGCATCATCTGACCTGAAGGCAGCGTTGCGGTCTTTCAGCAGAAGTCGAACCTCCTTGTTCATCCATGGCTTCTGATTAGGGTATGTTGTTATCTGTTTCTCTGTTGTTACACTGTCGATGGTGGAGTTGATGTAATCCAGTACAGAGGAGGTGTAGATATCAATGTCCGTGTGAGAGCCACAGGCAGCCTGTGAAGCAAACGTGCTCCAGTCAGTGTGTTGAAACCTGTCTTGAAGTAAAGAGTCTGCTCCAGCTGGCCACACTTTGATGGTCTTCACTGATGGCTTCACACGGTTGATGAGGGGTGAGTACTTAGGGGTGAGAAACAAAGAAAGGTGGTCAGACTGTCCGATGTGGGGGAGGGGGCTCGCGATGTAAGCTCCATTGATATTTGTATAGACATGATCCAAAGTTTTGTCTCCTCTGGTGTGGCAGGAAACATGCTGGTGAAATTTAGGGAGTACTGTTTTTAAATTGCAGTGATTAAAATCACCCGCGACAATAAAAGCAGCCTCTGGGTGAGCAGTCTGTTGTTTACTAATGGCTGCATTAAGTTCTTTCAAAGCAAGCTTGGCATTAGCATCCGGTGCAATATAGACTGCAGTTATTATGGTGGAAGTGAACTCCCGTGGCAGATAAAAAGGTCTACATTTAACCATGAGAAATTCTAGGTTAGCTGAGCAGTGTCTCCCAACAATGACAGTGTTCGTACACCAAGCTCTGTTGACATAAATGCACAATCCACCACCTCTTGTCTTGCCGGAGTCATCTGCCGTTCTATCTGCCCGGAGCGTGTAGCGTCCTGCTAGCTCAATAGCATTGTTGGGTACGTCGCTGTGTAGCCATGTTTCTGTGAAAATCATGACATTGCAGTCCATAAGTCTCTTACTGTGGGTGATGCGGAGTCGTAACTCATCCATTTTGTTCACCAGTGACCGCACATTAGCGAGGAAGATGCTGGGTAGAGAGAGCCGGAGCGGTGTTAGCTTTAGCTTGGCTCTTAGGCCTCCGCGCTTCCCCCGCCTTTGTTTACGATCACGACGCCGCCTGCGAGCACTTCCGCCCGGCCGGGTAGGGTGCGAAGCCTCGGTTGTTCTAGCGATCTCGGGGATGAGTCGAAGATTGGTGATAAAACTGCTGGTAAAGTCCTCACCGATATCCAAAAGCTCCTGTCGGGTGTATGATGTTAAAGCAAAGCTGTTCAGTATGAAAAGACCCGAGATGAGCAGGAATAATACTGCAAAATTGCAAAAACTGGAGAGACACTGAGCCTCGCGATGTGTTCGCGCCGCCATCTTGGTCGAATTTGAGACATTCCTTTGTGTCTCTAGAGATGCAGACAGATTTGTGACCACTTGAAGTGAAGATAAAATATTTCTTAAGGTTCCGATGGCCTGCTGCAGGATCCCCATGGCTCATCTTGCTAGTTCATGTTAGCGTCTGTTCAAAATGGGAGGTGGCGGCCTCTCGTCCAATCAGAGCACGAGAAATCATCTGCCTTCCTTTTCATGCAAAGTCACTTCCTTTTCATACATACTCCTCTCTCACACGCACATATATACTTTTCCTCACACACACATATATACTCGTCTTTCACATACATATATTCTTTATTAAGAGTGACAATGAGAGTGAGAATGTATGTATGTGTAAGGTAATATATATGCATACGAGAGAGAGAATATATTGATGCGCAAGTGAGAATATATGTATGTGCAAGTGACAATGTATGTATGTGCAAGTGAGAATATATCTATGCGAAAGAGAGTATGTATGTATGCGAAAGAGAGTATATATGTATGTGCAAGTGAGAATATATGTATGCGTAAGAGAATATATGTATGCGAAAGAGAGTATATATGAATGTGAGAGCAAGAATGTATGAATGTGAATGGTTCAGAATGAATAATGTCTTGTACGGCCCCTCATACATTGGAACAACTCCCTCGTCTCATCAGTGACTCTGATTAACCTTATTAGCAGGAATATAAATACGTTACAGTACCAACTAGCCTTCTGATGTAAAATGACTGCTAAGGAGTATAATGCTTTTGTAGAGCTTTTTAAAATAAATAAGTCTGATCTCTAAAAATCATCCGTGTCTTCCATGCAATGTAATGAGACACACAGACAGAAATGTGAAGGTGTCTGCTGTAAATCCAACTATTGTTCACATCCTTGTTTATGAATGACTTATGGTGTGAATAATTATTTCATTCATACAAATAATTATTGTGTGGGACTGAGATATTAATTTGTGGGAACGAGATATTTATTATTTTATCCATGTCAGGTCACGGCTCCTTAGTAAAACAATAAAAAGAATTATTTTTAAAAAATACCAAAAGCCTAAACAACCCATGTATAGAATGCAAGCTCTGATAAAGAAAAGACACCAAGGCTAGAAACAGACAGTTCTTTGTGGCTGCCAGCAATAACTGACTTATTATTAAAAAAGACTGAAGCATCAGCAAGTGTCACCTGCTTTGATGAAAGTTTTGCACCACTTTATGCTATCCCAGCATGCAAAGCACGTACATCCTGACTCTGAGACTCAGATATCAGACACCTCCCCTCTTCGTCATCCTCCTCCTCCTCTTCATTTTCATGCTCAGCCTCACTTCCTGGAACCTGCATGCAGAGACACAGCATGGGATGATGGGATGAATGAAGTCATCAAAGGGAGAACAGTTAGCAACTTTTGTTCAGCATCATCCAAACTTACATGACATTCATTATAATGCAGAATAACGGTCCCATTTCTACTAAGGCTGGGTTGATAAAAATCAATCTGAATCCATCCAAGATTAACAAATCAATAATCGATCCGTAAAAGTAGAGATCCATCCTTTATGCCTTTCCTTTTACGGTGACCTAACAGCAGTAAAGCCAAAGCCTTCTAGCTTGATAACATAATGGAACTTCCCATTGGACGGCTAATGCTAACGCTCGGTCTTCCTAAACATACATTTGCTGACTAAATGAACAGCTTTATTTACTCACAGACATACATTTTCCAAACTTTTAATGAAACCGGTTTTTATTTTATTTAACCTTTTGTGGTTTAAAGCACAGTTTTTGTCTCCAATCTTCTGGAATAAACCATAACGCTAAAGCGCGAGCTTCATCTACCTAGTGGCCAGCATAACAATACTATTAAAAAGAATCCACAGAGTTATTGTACTTTAAAAGTGTTGAAATTACATAAAATGCTCACATTCACTTGTATTTATAGTTTTAAACATATTGTTGCAGACTGAGTTGGACTGGGTGGCTGTTGTATGTAATCCCATATTGTAATCCCATAGAGTGCTTCCAGATTCCAGTTGGCTCAGCCGTGCTTCTGTACCTGGCCATGTACCTCATTTCTGCTCCTGCTCTGACACCTGGTTGTGGATCCTGCCTCTGGCTCGACTCGCGCCCCTGACTGTCCCCCCAACCCTGGCTGGATGAAGCTCGTCTGCTGGACTTTAAATATGTAGTTGTAGATTTAGATATGTTAATTCTTCTCTAAGAGTTCTGGTAAATCGCCTGTCCGTCCTGGGGGAGGATCCCTCCTTCATGTGGGCACCCCTGAGGTTTCTTCGTTTTTTCCGGAATCCGGTTTTTTAGGAGTTTTTCTTAACCGCGAAGGGGGGTCTAAGGGCAGGGATGCCAGTTTAGCTTAGTCAGTTTGTTAGTTCATTTTAGTATTTTCCTATTGAACTCTATGTATTCATGATCCTTTTGATTTCATGTTTCACTTTTTCAATTACCGATGCAAAGCCCATCGAGACGACTGTTGTTGTGATTTTGGGCTATACAAATAAAACTGAATTGAATTGCATATTGAGACACTTTTCGCAGGGTGACAACATAAATGCAATCCCCTCTTTCCATTTTCATTTATGATACAGAATAAGCGATTTTTAGGTATAAAATGAAAAAGCATTTTTAAGAATTGCTTTTTCATTTTAATTTTGATTCATTTGATGCAGTTATGTTTTGTTATGTTATGTTTTCACAAACAGTAATAATAGAGATATCTCATTTATATTACAACAAAAGTCGCGTTTTGTTGGTGCTGCTGATCAGTTAAAGGGCCCACAAATTAAATTTCGCTTAGGGCCCCCGGAAGACCAGGGCCCTGAATATGAACAAACTATGTTTACCTTCGAAACATATTACAATCTTGAATATGACACTTCTACTTTCTAGCAGTGTTACATTTATATATTTAAAAAACAAAACATGAACTAGAAAAGGCTGCATTTCCAGAAGAAAATGCAGGGTTGAATGCTGTATTGCTGAATGAAAGCTTAATTTGTAAAAGAAATGGCTGAACTGAGCTGAAAGAGCTCAACACTTTAAAAGTAAAATGATTAAAATAGATGAAAACCTGTAAAAGAGGTTAAGCACAAGAATTCCCTATGTAATTTAATGGAGCAAAAATCCTGGAAAATCCTGTAATATCTTAAAAAGTTCAATGATTTGAATGACCAAAAGTAATAACTGTAATAAGTTGAAAGAGTTGAACATTTTTAAAGTTGATTGGAAGAAAATTTTGAAGCGTCCGAACCGGGTGTCGAACCGGGTACCTCATGCACCATAACTTCCCAATGTATTTTAATAGGGCAAAAATTCCCGGAAAAACTGGAATATCTTAAAAAGTACAAGGATTTGAAAAACCAAAAGTCATAGCTGGAATAAGCTGAAGGAGCTGAACATTTTAAAAGTTGAATGGTTAAAATAGGTTAAAAACTGTAGAAGTAGTTAAGTGTCAAAAAACGGCGGAAGATAGTGTAAATAATAACTAGAAGGAGCTGCATTTCCAGAAGAAAATGCAGGGTTGAATGCTGTATTGCTGAATAAAAGCTGAATTTGTTAAAGAAATGGCTGAACTGAACTGAAAGAGCTCAACATCTTTGAAGTAAAATGGTTAAAATAGGTGAAAACCTGTAAAAGAGGTTAAGCACAAGAATTCCCTATGTAATTTAATGAAGCAAAAATCCTGGAAAATCCTGGAATATCTTAAAAAGTTCAATGATTTGAATGACCAAAAGTAATAACTGTAATAAGTTGAAAGAGCTCAACATTTTAAAAGGAGATTGGTAGAAAATTTTGAAGCGTCCGAACCGGGTGTCGAACCGGGTACCTCATGCACCATAACTTCCCAATGTATTTTAATAGGGCAAAAATTCCCGGAAATACTGGAATATCTTAAAAAGTACAAGGATTAGAAAAACCAAAAGTCATAGCAGGAATAAGCTGAAAGAGCTGAACATTTTAAGAGTTGAATGGTTAAAATAGGTCAAAAATTGTAGAAGGAGTTAAGTGCCGAAAAACGGCGGAAGATAGCATAGGACGAATACAAATCTAACACTAGAAAAACTGCATTTCCAGAAGAAAATGCAGGGTTGAATGCTGTACTGCTGAATGAAAGCTGAATTTGCTAAAGGAATGGCTGAACTGAACTGAAAGTGCTCAACATTTTAAAAGTAGAATGGTAAAAGTGGGTAAAAAAGTGTAAAAGAAGTTAAGCACAAGGATTTCCTATGTATTTTAATGGAGCAAAAATCCTGGAAAATCTTAAAAAGTTCAATGATTTGAATGACCAAAACTAATAACTGTAGTAAGTTTAAAAAGTTTAACATTTTAAAAGTTGATTAGAAGAAAATTTTGAAGCGTCCGAACCGGGTGTCGAACCGGGAACCTCATGCACCATAACTTCCCAATGTGTTTTAATAGGGCAAAAAATCCCAGAAAATCCGGGAATATCTTAAAAAGTACAAGGATCTGAAGAACCAAAAGTCATAGCAGGAATAAGCTGAAAGAGCTGAACATTTTAAAAGTTGAATGGTTAAATTGGGTTAAAAATTGTAGAAGGAGTTAAGTGCCGAAAAACGGCGGAAGATAGCATAAGGCGAATACAAATCTAACACTAGAAAAGGCTGCATTTCCAGAAGAAAATGCAGGGTTGAATGCTGTATTGCTGAATGAAAGCTGAATTTGCTAAAGAAATGGCTGAACAGAGCTGAAAGAGCTCAAAATTTTAAAACTAGTATGGTAAAAGTGGGTAAAAACCTGTAAAAGAAGTTAAGCGATAAGATTTCCTATGTGTTTTAATGAAGCAAAAATCCTGGAAAATCCTGGAATATGTTGAATAGTGATACTGTTAAAATAAGTAAAAATTAAAGTTTAAAATCGCCTTACATTTAAGCACAAAATGGCCACCAAAGCATAGTTGGTGTTGGCATCCCATAATAATTTCAAAACTTATATTGAAGTCCAAAGTCTTGTGAACAGTTCAATGTGTGAACGGTGTTTCTAGCTAAAGGCATGTTGAAATTATACAGATTAAAAGAAATAAAGGTTATGAATGTAAAAACACAAAATGGCTGCCAAACTGTCTCCATCCCATAATGATTTCAAACCTAGATGTTGTAGTACAAAGAAGACTGATCATGTGAAACTAGAAGGACAGTTATTTCTGCCAGAAGTGGGAATCTTTTGCTTAGATATGCCTTAAGATTAGTTTTCTCAAACATGCAACTGCCATTAACTTTGCTATACTAATCCACATATGATGGAGGTGTGAACTGAAGAACAGTTACCCAGCTGCATGATTCAGCATTTATACTTTGTTATTTAACCAATATCATATGTGGTGAAACAACATGATACTCAATTCCCGTAACAGCCATCTAACTCATGGTTTGGGAATAAACACTTCCCATGAGTCTTAGCGGCCGTGGGCGGAGCTAAGGCCCGGATCCCGACGCTTGTTCACAAGATGGCTGAAGCACATGTTTGAACTGCAGCTTCCAGCTACGAGGAGGAAAATCAAAATCAAAACTAACTTAGATTTGCTCCCAGTGTGTTTTTTAACATACATTGAGTGTTTATGTGTGTGCTTTAAGCTGCTGTGATCATTTTAACGTTTGAATGGTGTCTCTAGCTAGAATTGGGTGGAAGTTCCAATGGTTGGAGAAAGCAAAGGTTTTCAATGATTGAATGCTGTGCTGCTGAATGAAAGCTGAATTTGCTGATGAAATGGCTGAACTGTCCTGGAGAATCCTGGAAAATCCTGAAAAGTTAAAGGATAAAAAGTCAAAGCTGACCATTGTAATAGGAGAATGGCTAAAATAGGTTAAAAAAATTGTAGGAGTTAAACAAGGCCCGAAATTGTTGAAAAAATGGCTGAATTGTTGAAAATCTGAAGATTTGATGGTACGAATGTGTTAGCAGAAAGGAATGAGCTAAACTGTTCAATAGTAGAATTGTTAAAGTAGGTAAAAAACTGTAAAAGAAGTTAAGCGCAATGTATTTTAATGGAGCAAAAATCCTGGAATATCCTGGGATATCTTAAAAAGTTCAATGATTTGAATGACCAAAAGTAATAACTGTAATAAGTTGAAAGAGTTGAACATTTTAAAAGGAGATTGGAAGAAAATTTTGAAGCGTCCGAACCGGGTGTCGAACCGGGCACCTCATGCACCATAACTTCCCAATGCATTTTAATAGGGCAAAAATTCCCGGAAAAACTGGAATATCTTAAAAAGTACAAGGATTTGAAAAACCAAAAGTCATAGCTGGAATAAGTAAAAGGAGCTGAAGAGTTTAAAACTTGAATGGTTAAAATAGGTTAAAAATTGTAGGAGTAGTTAAGTGCCGAAAAACGGCGGAAGATACTATAATAAAGAAATAAAGAGAAACAGGAAAACAAAGGGTTGAATGCTTTACAGCATTCAACCAACTAGAAGGAGCTGCATTTCCAGAAGAAAATGCAGGGTTGAATGCTGTATTGCTGAATGAAAGCTGAATTTGCTAAAGAAATGGCTGAACAGAGCTGAAAGAGCTCAACATTTCAAAAGTAAAAAGGATAAAATAGGTAAAAAAAAAAAAACTGTAAAAGAAGTTAAGCGCAATGTATTTTAATGGAGCAGAAATCCAGGAATATCCAAAAGTCAGAGCTTAAATATGTTGAAATAGTAGAACATTTTAATAGTTGATTGGAAGAAAATTTTGAAGCGTCCGATGGGGGTCTTGAACCGGGAACCTCATGCACCATAACCTCCCTATGTATTTTAATAGGGCAAAAATTCCCGGAAAAACTGGAATATCTTAAAAAGTACAAGGATTTGAAAAACCAAAAGTCATAGCAGGAATAAGCTGAAAGAGCTGAACATTTTAAAAGTTGAATGGTTAAAATCGGTTAAAAATTGTAGAAGTAGTTAAGTGCCGAAAAACGGCGGAAGATAGCATAAGATGAATACAAAAGTAACACTAGAAAAGGCTGCATTTCCACAAGAAAATGCAGGGTTGAATGCTGTACTGTTGAATTAAAGCTGAATTTGCTAAAGAAATGGCTGAACAGAGCTGAAGGAGCTCAACATTTTAAAACTAGTATGGTAAAAGTGGGTAAAAACCTGTAAAAGAAGTTAAGCGATAAGATTTCCTATATGTTTTAATGAAGCAAAAATCCTGGAATATGTTGATAGGTTGAAAGGATTTGACGGACCAAAAGTTATAGCTGAAAGGATTAATAATGCTTAAAGATCTGAACATCTTAATAGTGATACTGTTAAAGTAAGTAAAAATTAAAGTTTAAAATCGCCTCACATTAAAGCACAAAATGGCCACCAAAGCATAGTTGGTGTTGGCATCCCATAATAATTTCAAAACTTATATTGAAGTCCAAAGTCTTGTGAACAGTTCAATGTGTGAACGGTGTTTCTAGCTAAAGGCATGTTGAAGTTATACAGGTTAAAAGAAATAAAGGTTATGAATGTAAAAACACTAAATGGCTGCCCAACTGTCTCCATCCCATAATGATTTCAATCCTAGATGTTGTAATCCAAAGAAGAGTGATCATGTGAAAATAGAAGTACAGTTATTTCTGACAGTAGTGGGAATCCATCGCAAAGATGTGCCTTAAGATTAGTTTTCTCAAACATGCAACTGCCATCATCTTTGTTATACTAATCCACATATGATGGAGGTGTGAACTGAAGAACAGTTATCCAGCTGCATGAATCAGCATGTTTACTTTTTCATTTAACCAATATTATGTGGTAAAGCAACATGATAATCAATTCTCGTAACAGCCATCTAACTCATGGTTTGGGAATCAACACTTCCCAAGAGTCTTAGCGGCCGTGGGCGGGGCTAAGGCCCGGATCCCGACGCTTGTTCACAAGATGGCTGAAGCACATGTTTGATCTGCAGCTTCCAGCTACGAGGAGGAAAATAAAAATCAAAACTAACTTAGATTTGCTCCCAGTGTTTCTTTTAAAATACATTGAGTGTTTATGTGTGTGCTTTAAGCTGCTGTGATCATTTTAACGTTTGAATGGTGTCTCTAGCTAGAATTGTGTGGAAGTTCTAATGGTTGGAGAAAGCAAAGATTTTCAATGACTGAATGCTGTGCTGCTGAATGAAAGCTGAATTTGCTGATGAAATGGCTGAACTGTCCTGGAGAATCCTGGAAAATCCTGAAAAGTTAAAGGATAAAAAGGCAAAACTGACCATTGTAATAGGAGAATGGCTAAAATAGGTTAAAAGAATTGTAGAAGGAGTTAAACAAGGCCCGAAATTGTTGAAAAAATGGCTGAATTGTTGAAAATTTGAAGATTTGACGGTACGAATGTGTTAGCAGAAAGAAATGAGCTAAACTGTTCAATAGTAGAATTGTTAAAGTAGGTAAAAAACTGTAAAAGAAGTTAAGCGCAATGTAATTTAATGGAGCAAAAATCCTGGAAAATCCTGGAATATCTTAAAAAGTTCAATGATTTGAATGACCAAAAGTAATAACTGTAATAAGTTGAAAGAGTTGAACATTTTAAAAGGAGATTGGAATAAAATTTTGAAGCGTCCGAACCGGGTGTCGAACCGGGCACCTCATGCACCATAACTTCCCAATGTATTTTAATAGGGCAAAAATTCACGGAAAACCTGGAATATCTTAAAAAGTACAAGGATTAGAAGTACCAAAAGTCATAGCATCAATAAGATGAAGGAGCTGAACATTTTAAAAGTTGAATGGTTAAAATAGGTTAAAAAATGTAGAAGTAGTTAAGTGTCAAAAAACGGCGGAAGATGAGCGTAATAAAGAATAAATAAAGAGAAACAGGAAAACAAAGGGTTGAATGCTTTACAGCATTCAACCAACTAGAAGGAGCTGCATTTCCAGAAGAAAATGCAGGGTTGAATGCTGTACTGCTGAATGAAAGCTGAATTTCCTAAAGAAGTGGCTGAACTAAGCTGAAAGAGCTAAACATTAACATTTCACGTTAAAATACGTGAAAAACTGTAAAAGAAGTTAAGCACAAGGATTCCCTATGTATTTTAATGGAGCAGAAATTCTGGAAAATCCTGAAATAACTTAAACATTGAAGGATTTGAATGACCAAAAGTAATAACTATAATAAGTTGAAAGAGTTTAACATTTTAAAAGTTGATTGGAAGAAAATTTTGAAGCGTCCGAACCGGGTGTCGAACCGGGTACCTCATGCACCATAACTTCCCAATGTATTTTAATAGGGCAAAAATTCCCGGAAAAACTGGAATATCTTAAAAAGTACAAGGATTTGAAAAACCAAAAGTCATAGCAGGAAAAAGCTGAAAGAGCTGAACATTTTAAAAGTTGAATGGTTAAAATCGGTTGAAAATTGTAGAAGTAGTTAAAGGCCGAAAAACGGCGGAAGATAGCATAAATAATAATAATAATAATAAATAAAGAGAAACAGGAAAACAAAGGGTTGAATGCTTTACAGCATTCAACCAACTAGAAAAGGCTGCATTTCCAGAAGAAAATGCAGGGTTGAATGCTGTATTGCTGAATAAAAGCTGAATTTGCTGAAGAAATTGCTGAACAGAGCTGAAAGAGCTCAACATTTTAGAAGTAAAACGGTTAAAATAGGTTAAAAATTGTTAAAGGAGTTAAACATGAAAGCTGAAATTGTTGAAGAAATGGCTGAACTTTTGAAAATTTGAAGATGTTGCAAAGATAAATAATATAACATGCAGAAAAAGTTCAACTTTTTTAAAAGGTAAAAAAGTAGCTAAGTTTCTTAGTTTGGTTGGTTTCTTTAGAAAACTGATCTTAATGTGCCTTGAACACAAAAAGTACAATGTTTAAAAATGTGTTTTCAATGTATTTCAATGAAGCAAAAATCTTAAAATATCCTGGAATATCTTGAAAGGTTCAAGGATTTGAAGGACCAAAATATATAGCTGAAAGGATTAAGTTTAGAGAGTTGAACATTTTAATAGCTGAATGGTTATTGGAAGTGTTGGAAATTTAATACTATATTTAAAATAGTTTCACGACTGCAAAGTTCAGAACTTTATGAACAGTAAATATACTTTAAAGGTTTCACTTGCAGAAAGAGAATCTTAACAGTTAATAGTAACAGAATTAATGAAGCATCAGACAGAAAGTTTAAAAGAAATTTTATTTTTAAACAAACTTTAATGCATATTTCAGACACATTATTTCATTATTTACAGTAAAAAAGTTTATTTGTAACAGAAAAACAAATTGACAGTAGAAATTATAAATGAGTTAGAACAATGCAAACAATAATAAACAGTAGCACTTTTTACAAATAATAATTTTGCCCATGTTAAAATAAAAAATTAATTGAATAATTAAATGTGTGATGGTATATATGCAAAACAACTTCCAAATGAAGAAAAAAAGAAACAATAAGCATTTTTTTATTTATTGTGTGTATGCACGTGTGTGTGTGTAATGAGCAATTATAAATAGAAATAGAATCATGCTTTACTGAAATTATTCAGACTTCATTTTCTAATGCCAAGAATAAAACATCAATCAGGTTGTTTTGGTTTCTTGTTTCAGCAGAACTTTTAACATTTTACTGAAAAACAAAATATAAACCTAAGTAGAAAAATAGAAAAAGGTTATAGACAAAGTTATAGATATTTAACTCCATAACAGCAAGTTTATCATTCTTAATGCATTCATTTCAAAGACCTTACAACATCCCAATAAAAAAAAGAATTTAGTAAAAAGTGAAAAATATGAATGAAACTTGAAATTGTTAACACAAACATTACAAGTACCTTTGACCTTAGTAAAGTAAAGTAAAGTAAAAAAAAAAACCTTAATAACAATTCTAAATACATCTAAATAAATAAATAAGTAAACAAGCAAACCAACCAAAAATATTAAAGTGCTTTTTCAGTGACCTGAACATAAATGACATAAAATTGAAAGATACCCAAAAAAAGTCAATTTATAACCCTTTGTAATGATTTAAGGATAAATCAATTCAATTTAGGTTAATTTATATATTAATATTTAAAAACCTCAGTTATCTAAAGTGCTGTTCAGACAAAACAAAGACAGTAGAATAGCATCATAAAAGCACTACAGAAACAAATATATATAAAATAAAAATAAATAATCCAAGACTTCTTGGTTCTTAAGTTATCAGACTTGATATGTTGAAATATTACAATGTAAATCTGTATCTGTCTATATGATTAGTACATTCAGTGATTACTTTGATAGTTTTATCACGTGAAAAACACGACTTTTTAAAATCCTGTCCAAAGAACAGATTTGTGGAACATAAATACTGAGGACAGAAAACGTCTGATAGAATATTCACAAGAATGGAGAATGGCAGACTTTTGATCTTATGTTCATACATACTGAACAATTTAAAGTAAAAATGACTTTATCCTAAAACACAATTTTAAACACCTTTTTATCTAAATAAATAAACAAGTGAACCAAGCAAAAAAATATTAAAGTGCTTTTTCAGTGACCTAAACATAAATGACACGGAAAATAAGAACAAATGTACCAAAAAATAACAATTTCTAAACCTTTGCAATGATGAATCCATTCAGTTCAGGTTCATTTCTATAATAATATTTAAAAACCTCAGTTATCTAAAGTGCTGTGCAGCATAAAACAAGAGAAATTCACATCTGACTAATAAAAACATGAAAATCTATCTTAGAATGAAAATAAACATTTAAACTACAGCAAAGAGTCATAACTAAAAGAACAAACAAAACAAAGACAGTAGAATAGCATCTAATAAGAACTAAAGAAACAAATATATATGAAATAAAATAAATAATCCATGACTTACTGGTTCTTTGGTTATCAGACGTGATGTTGAAATATCATTCTTCAATGTAAATCTGTATGTGTCTATATGATTAGTACATTCAGTGATTACTTTGATAGTTTTATCACATGAAAAACACGACTTTTTAAAATCCTGTCCAACTAACAGATTTGTGGAACACAAATACTGAGGACAGAAAACGTCTGATAGAATATTCACAAGAATGGAGAATGGCAGATATATACATAATGACTGAAAGTAACTGAGTTGTGTTTCCCATAGTACCCAGACTAACTAACTCTGCAGTTGAATCTGTAACTAACGTCTCTACTGGCTTTAGACGGTCCAGCATCAGAGCACAAATGTAAACCTGTGATCTCTAGGTACCAGCTGACAGCCACAGTCAGGCAGGATTCCTGTGCTTCACTCTAGAGTCTCAGACACATTCAGATTTTGTCTTTCCAATTCCCTTTTAGATGTCTGACTTTGCAGACTTTTGAATGGTTCACAGTTGTTTAAAAGTTTAATTGAGAAGTTCCCAAACATCCATAATGTGATCAAGTATGATAACAAACATGTGATTCCAGCTTCTACAATTTCCAACAGTCTTCAGTGCAAAAACCTCTGAAATATCCATAATTGTTCAGTTTTCTGTTCATGATTTTGTAGAGGCTCCAATCAAAGATCCAAAGTATGTTCACCATGTGACCGTTTCCACTTTCAGATGAGGAGCTGATGCCTCCTTGAGCTTGTTTGAATGAAGATCTACAAATAAAAGATCAAGAGTGCTGAGAAACTGCTTCAGTGTGTTGGTCATTGTAGGTAGATGTTTATGAAGGAATTGAAATAGTCAAAGTTTACCTTTCAGCCTTGTTTGGAGGTTCTGATCCAGAACAGAGACGACTAGAACAGTGTGAAGACGATGGTTTCCCTGCAGCACCATGTCTGAAATCAGAGCAGACCACTTAGTCTCTACCAGGGTGGACAGATGGGATGTCCAGGAACAAATGTGGAGCTGCTCCTCACAAAACTACACAAACCCTGGAAGGAGGAAGGTCATGTGATGAAGACCATGAATACCTTTAACAGTGCTGCAGGACACATCTGCTGTCCAGAGAATCTTCACTCCCATTTGGTTAGGAAGACTTGAAGAGAGGTTCCAGGTCAGGACTGAAGGTCTCAGCAGTGCTGTGAAGAACCTGAAGAAAGAACACATGGGTGATGCTTTAGTCCTCCAACATGTGATCTAGGAGATGCTCCAGCTGACATGAAAGCAGACTGGAGGAGAACGACATTCTCTGACAATGAAACTAGTTCAGAACCTTCTGACTCTGTTGGAGGAGCTCATGTGGTCCAGCAGTGATGTTCTTCTCTGTTCTGGTTAGGCTGTGTTGTGTCTCTGCTCCCAGGTGAAGGCTGGAGGGTTCCAGCTCATCTTCTGCTTTGACGGAGGACTGAGAGGGCAGGACCTAGAGCGTTTCTCTGTGGTCCAACAACTGTGGTCTAGTTTGGATCTGATCTTGATCAAGATGGTGGAAAGTGTGCAGTCGCTGCTGCAGCTGAACTTAGTGAAGCTAGACGTTCTCACAGGAGAACATGTCAACAACCCAGATATTTCAGATAGTTGGAAAAAAAAACAAAAAACAAAAAAAAAAACATCCAAGGAAATACATCTATATAGTACCCCCCACCCCCCTCCTGCTCTTCCCTAGTGGGGGCTGCTGTCAGCTGGTCTGTGTTGGTGGGACATCAGAAGTCTGGAGAGCACATGGACCCCAGACTTCTGATGTTGTCCTGCTGCAGTAAATGTCATCTAGCTCGTCTTCAACCGTTGGTTCTGTGCATTTATCCTCCCTGACCCAGACCCACCCGGATAAATGCACAGAACCAACGAGCCCTCAGTTCTGTATCAACATGATTATCTGGAAAAGATGTTCACCTGATTGTTTTGATTCTCTATTAAAACATTATTAGAATTAAACAGATTTGATTGAAGTCTAATATTAAAATCAAGTATGTTTAACATAATCTGTTTAATGAAACATTATTAATTATAATGTTTGATTATCTAATAAAACATAATTATCAGTAAAAAAATTTGAATCTGAATATGTTTGTCTATTAAAAATACATATTGAGTTGGCTTCAATTCATAATTATCCTTATATTATTACTACTTATGTTTTGTCATAACGGATAACATAAATATCCTTTAAATAATTAAATAGAATGTTGGATTATCTAATAAAAAAATGATCTGCAATAAATATTAATCAGAATATATTTGATACTCTAAAAAACATCATCTGTAAAATTTGTCCTATTAAATTGACTTGTAAAAATATATTTATGACTGAGCAGAATAAATCTTTTGTTCCCTTTGAGTCTTTTGTTAAATATTTTACAAACATGATACCAGAAGTTCAAACAAGTTCAGCGTTTAGATCCCAAATACTCACATTTACGGTCTTCCTTCCTGCAGCACAAACACAGTTTGGTCTCATATTTCAGCACATTGAAAGCTCACCTGACTTGTTCACGTCTGGCTGACGGACAGGACACAGAAGACAGGGTTGTGGTAGCTGTGGTAGGTCCTCAGGACACCAGAACTGAGACATGGCTGTGGCTGAGAAATGAAAATGAGGTCGAGCAGCGTGTTCTTCTCTGTGGTGGCAGAAGTGATCAGTTGTTTGTACCCTCTAGACTGAAACATCTCCACAATGGGCTTTCGTACCATGAGCAGCTGATTCTCATTGAAGTCACCTGACACAATGATTGGATGACAGTCCATCACCTCCAGAGAGTCCAGAAGACTTACCAGGTTCTGCAGGAATACTGAGACACTGTAGTCTGGAGGTCTGTAGACAGCTGCTATCAGAGCCTGGAACGGAGCCTGAAGCTTCAAAACCACAAACTCTAGATCAGTCACGTTGTGTAAATACTGCTTGTGTTGGACCTGGATGTGGTTTCTGACATAAACAGCAACTCCACCTCCACCTCTGCTAGCCATGTGAGGAAGGTTAGTGTAGGACACGTGTCTGTTACGTCTGAACATGGCGTAGCCGTCCAGCTGGAGACTTTCTGCAACAAAGGAGCCCTGCAGGTGGGTTTCAGTGAGACACAAAACATCTGCTAGACACATTTCATGATGACTCCTGATGTCGCTGATGTGAGATGGAAGTCCCTCTGTGTTGTGGTGGACAATAGTCAGAGTGTGGGGTCTGCTCACTGCTTCTCTCACCTGCAGAAGAGGCATTGTGTGGTCTACCTGTGCTGGTCTCATGGTGTGCAGAGCTGCAGTGATTTCTGGGTTGGCATAGATCTTCCTCTCGTCCATGTCCAGTAGATACAGTCCACTGAGAGCCGTCACCCTGCTGAGAGCTACATAAGCCATACCTGGTTCAAAGATGTTCTTCAGTGACACCACAGCAGCACTGGTCGTGAGGCCCTGAGTCTTGTGCACGGTGCAGGCAAAGGCTAGTCTCACAGGAAACTGTCTTCGGACCACCCTCCTCTGTTTCAGGTTCTCCTCTGCTCTCTCGATGTAGACCAGGTCATCTGCAGCTCCAGTCTGGTTGTTTCTCACCTGGTTGTCCATTCTCAGACCAAGTTTGATGATGTGTTGGTCGTTTCCAGAACTTACCACTCTCAGCAGCTTACCAAATGCACCGTTGACCAGGCCCGTTCTGGATGTCGATGTTCTGGTGAGCATGACTCGAACTCCCTCAGCGACCTTCAGAGTGTCTGCCAACTCGTTTCTGCCTCCTTTACCTGGTTTGTCCTGTCGGGTCATTCTGCCTGTTTGTGGGTCTTTCTGGAAGTCGTCTGCATCGATGCTGATCACCTCTGGGTGGAGCAGAGAGAGTGTTGCAGAGTTGTGTTCATCGACCTGCTTGTTGGTGGCAAAAATGTGCAGAACATCAGTGGGACAACGAGAAGCATCAGTGATGGTCTGAGACAACAAATCTCTGTCTTCCTGAGACAACTCCTCCGTCTTTTCCTTCACCCGAAGTCTGTTCAGCAGCTCTGCAAAGGCAACGTCGTCTTTCTGCCGCATGATGTCCGTCAGAGTGACCACCTGGAAATGTTGCCACCACAGGTCAATGTCTGACGGCTGAAACACACACAGGGGTTTAGACTGTCTCACTGGTGGCAGCTGATAAAAATCTCCAACGGCTAAAACTGACATTCCTCCAAAGGGTTTCTGACTGCCTTTGATCTGTTTCAGCCTTGCATCTACATAAGCAAACAGAGGCCTGGACACCATTGAAATCTCATCAATAATCATGATTTCAGCGTTGAAAAGCTCAGCTCTGACCTCATCCAGCTGGTTACCAAGTCCACAGATCGGAGGTTTGAGGCTTCTAGGCAGCTTCAGGAGAGAGTGGAGGGTTGTTCCACAGATGTTGAAGGCAGCGGTACCAGTAAAAGCAGTGAGCAAGACAGTTGGGTTTGAGATGTCGGCCTCCTCTGCACGTGCTGGTAGTTTCCTCAGGATCTTAGAGGCTTCTGAGTAAATGCATTTGATCAGATGAGATTTACCTGTTCCTGCACCACCGTTGACATAAAGGAAGAACGGCTCTGGATCCAGTTGACACACACGTTGGATGCACCAGTCTCTGACTGCATAGAACACACAGGCCTGCTTCTGGTTCAGGGTCTGATACATACCACGTAGAACTGCTGGGTCCATGGATGGAGGCTCTCTGAAGGCTCTGACTTCTGTTCCAGCGTTAGACTGAGGGTTGTAGTCTGGGACGTTTTCCTGTTCGTTGTCGGCCTCATCTGCCTGCAAGTCATCATCACACTGCACCCTCACAACATCAGATTCAGGAGCAAGATTACACCACTCATCAACCGCCTGATCTCCGTTGTCTTCAAACTCCTGCAGAGCGCTCTCGATCTCCTCACTGTTCTTCTCATACCTCTTTCTGTTTCGTTTGACGATGTCAATCACAAACTCATACTCTTCTGATCCCGGCAGATACGACACGCCAGACTGGTAGAAGGACTGGTAGGTTGGGAAGTGCTCTGACTTCAGCTCTGAGTCTGAGCGATGAGGAACGTACAGTTTCAGAAGTCTACCGTAAAACTGCTCTGGGTGCTTCTCCTGTGAACAGTGGTAATATCTGATGACAGCTGCTTTGTCCTTTCGCCGTCTCTGCACAAACCCTAAGTCATTGAGGAGCGGTAAAACATTCTTACTCTTTGACTTGTTAGCACTGACAAACCTGCATGTTGAAGCAAAATCAGCCAAACACATGCCCTCATACTCCGCTGTCTCCGGTCTGGCCTTGTATTTGTCACTCAGACTGGTCATCCAGATGTTGCAGCAGTCGTCTGTGGTGTTCTCCAGGAACGAGAGAGGTCGACTCATGCGGACTGGGTTGTCATCTGTAGGTACAAACACAACTGCACGAGAACCTTTTTTCATGTGTAAACCACAAGCACGCGTGACACACTCCTGAGAACTGATCTCTCTCTTTTTGGAATAAGCCTGCATGACCGCTCTCATCTCATCACACTCGTTCACCCGGTCCATGTGAGCATTATCCATCACCGTTTTCAGATAGTCAGACAGGCCGCTCTCCTTCTTAGTGATGTACTTGGTCAGATACTCGATGCAGGAGTAAGCGTTGAGGATGTAGGACACGTCAATGTTGCTGTCCCAGGCTTCAAGCAGATGTGGATTGTAATTGTTTACCCACGAGTCTTTGGGCTGACGTTTCAGAACCAGGGCCGTTTTTCTGGTCATGCTGTGGAGGTAGCCTTCATACTCTGCCATCGTCAGGTTGCATTGAGCCAGGAGCTGGTCCAAGGTCAAAGAAGCAGTCTGAGGGTCGATCAGGAGCTGGTACAGAGGTCTGAGTTTCTCCTTTGCAGCACTGGTGTGGTCATCTTCATCAGGTCTGGTTATCATGGTTCGTCTACACGGTGGTTTAGGAAAACCAAACCTGCACCCAGAGTTCACGCTCTTGAAACAAGTTCTAGTGTGGTTCCTGCTGTGTTTCTGCACGTCTGTCACCTTCTTGTACAGTTCTGGTTGTGTGTTTGGGTCAGGAAGTTGGGCTGTGATGTACCTGTCGACAAAATCACACACAGTCAGATCACTGTTTACTTCCACCTGTGGGGCCTGATCAATCCAGAGCATCATGTGTATGTGGGGACTCCCTCTGTGCTGGAACTCTACTCTGTAAAAGAAGTCAATGACCTTTCCTAAAGGCTGAGCATCTGAACACAACAAGTCCCTGAAAAGACATTCAACCCTCTTGTCAAAAAGCCTCATCACACACACTGGATTGGATCTGAGGATCTCACACTTTTCTGACCAGTCTAGAGCTTCAAAGTCAACCTGTTCACCCTGTTGTCTCTTAACAGCTGTAATGACTTCAGGCCACCTCATCTCTGCTGCTGAAAATGTACAGAAAAACGTTGGCGTTCCTAACTGGCGAATCATGGCATACAGGTCTCTGGTGGTTTTGTACCAGTAGGCTGGAGTTCCTCTCAGGGGCTGCATGAACCTGATGGCATCTTTGTTCCTCACAAGTCTCTCCACCTCTTGTTTGTCCTGCAACATAGCTGAGGTTATCCTACGTCCATCTCTAGTCAGGGTTTTACCTTTTCTCAGCTGCACCATCATGCTGGAGTTGGCTAGGTGGATCTCAGTCACAAACTGGGCAAAAAACAGATATGTTGGGTCTCTAGCAAAACGATCATCTGTGTTAAAAAGTCTAGCCTTGAAATAACCACTGGGTGTGACTTTGATACGTCTGTGTTCGTCCAGCGTGTTCTGACCAGTAGGAAACTGCACCGGGAACGCCATGGCCTCCAGTTTAGGGGTTCTGAAGAAGCTGACAGGACTGTTTCTTTCTGCAGGAGCAACACAGTAGGTGTTATCAGAGAAACACATGATCTCTTCTGAGATGTCTGGCACCTGCAAACAGGATTCTAAAGCAAAGCCTCCGTTTGGCAGCTCATTCTCTTCATCGTCATTTCTCTGCTGCTGTGCTGGTTCATCATCATCACTTAACCTCTCAACTACACGTTCAGACTCACACAGTGCACTTTTCTCACACATGTCTATCTCCATTAAATCTGCTTCATCATAATCACCATCATCCATCCTATCATTCTCCTCCTCATCATCATCATCCTCCTCATCAGGAAGTGTGGGGTCACAGAGTTCAGCTTCATCTCTGATAGTTATGTCCTGGTATTGTGGGTGAATACGTTTTAGTTTCAGCAGCGCTCGTACAAGTTTAGACCAGGTTACCGTCTGGAACAGCTGATGACCTTTGTAACACAAGCGTCTCTTCAGCTTCACTCTCATCACCTGAGACTCGTTTCTTAGTCTGGGTAAAGCCTCCACTGTTTCCTGGACCTGTGAGGGAACACACACTACATTTCCACGAATCAGTCTTTGTCTGCCTTTAGGAAGAGGAATTATTTTAGCAAAAGGAATACACTTAGAGATCAGATGTCTCTCCAGGATGTTCAGGTCTTTCAGTTCATCAGGAATCTCTGTCAGTTCTAGGTTGTTGACAGCAGCTAGAGCTGGTACAGCACCTTTTTTGACATAACTGTGACACGTGTGACAAATCCACTCCTTACGTCTCTCACGAGGAACTAAACATGGTTGGTCTCTGCAGGAACCTTCACACACGTGGACATATTTACCTGTCAGGCACGGTTCAATGACTGCTGGGTTGGTTACATAACTGGACCTTCTGCAGACTAGGACCTGGTTTGGAAAGGAGGCTTTATGACACACAGTGCAAACATAAGAGGGTCCGGCTTGAATGTTGGACCTGAAGACAGAAATGGCATTTTTAATCAAACTGTTGTCCGTCTCTGTTTCTACAGTCTGTGTAGGTCTCTTCATCTGTCTGTACTTTTTTCTTATTGTCATGGCACATCTGAGGTTGTGCATCCGTCTAAATGCATTGTTACTTCTGTATCTGTCTCTCATCATCTGTTTCATAAACTGCCTGTGTCTCAAACGGAAAACTCTGTCATTTTCATAACGTTGATGAGATCTATGCTTCATGTAAGATTTCTGTCTCTCTCTGAACTCTTCATTTAGCCTGTATTGTTGTTGACATCTCTGCTTCATGTAAGATCTTTGTCTCTGTCTGAACTCTTCGTTTAGCCTGTAACGGTTTCTTATATACATTTTTTGTTTCTGTCTGAACTGTCTGTTTTGTCTGTAACGATCTCTGATGTACTGTATTCTTTTTTGATGAAAGTCTATGTTTTTAATAGTACAGTTCTTATTATATGTCTTCATATTCAGTTTCTTTCTTTCCTCGACGTTGTTCATTCTCAGAATAATTCTTTCGACTCTGCAGAGTTTTCTTTTCTCTGAAAGTAGGATTATTTTTATATTTTTGTCTTTCTTTACTATTTTTATTCCCCTGTTTCTGGCCTTTTTTCAGTGAGTTTATTAATCTTCTCCTCATTTTTCGTCTTTCTGACTTATTGAGCCTTGAAAAATTAATGGAGGTTTCTGTAAGTCCAGCATCAGGAAGATCTCCAGCAGGGGTCTGGATTAACTTCAGTGTCAAGATTTTTGTCAGTGTCAGAAACATCATGTGATGAAGTAGATTCACCTGTAGGTTCATGTTCAGCCGTGGTCTCAGACATCATGAGTCCTACCTGCTGCACAGTTGAGGTGACATTACCAGCAGATGCTTCTTCCATGATGACATCAGATGTGGACATGTGTGGAGAGATGCTCAGAGGCTGATCAGCAGCTGGATGTGAGGTTGACCCATCAGCAGCTCCGTGTGACTCAGCAACAGTTGGTCTGCAGTCCGACACGTTTCTCCTGCCGTCTGTGTTCACACTGGAAAACTCCACAGGCTTCAGCTCATACAGGGTGGAAGGTTGGGTGTCAAACTTGGAGTGGCAGAGTTTGATCCTGTCAATCATGTCAGTTAGATATGTGAATTTCAGCATTACAGCTGTACCAGAACCTAAAGCAGATGGTAAACCTTCAGCAGTGCGGGAATGAGGATCAAAGAAGCCGTAGTCGTAGCCATCATGTGTTTTACGTCGGAAAACTGCAACGGTCAAACCTGACATGATCAGCAGAGCGTACTGGACACCAGAAGACAGGTGGCTGAGTCCTTCTTCAAGGCTGGGAAGGTTGTTTCCTCCTAGAAATGATCCATAAATGGCAGGTAGAGTCATGTTCACATTATATGTAGATCTACGTGCAGTTACTACCTCTGGTAACTCATCAGTGGCCAGATAAACACTGGTTGGAAACCTTTGTCTGACCTGTCTGTACACCGCATCACCTTTATCTAAAACATGGTCAAGATCTGCTCTGGTAATGTTCTCATTCTCATACAGAAACGCCAAAAACACCTGACTGTTAGCTGTACACTGTGTATTCCTAGATGTACCATATTTAGGAGAACTTTGACTATGAGATGCAGAAACATGTTTGACAGATGGTTGCAGTTTCAGCTTCATCTCGTCCACATGAGATGGTCCAGCACTCGGTTCTTCTGGTTCAGTCTGGTGTACCTGCTGTCTCTGAGCAAATGGAGGTTTATGAGTAGCATCATGGTGAACTACAGCTGAGAAAGTATCTCCATCAGAAATGTGCTCTACTTCACTCAAACTATCAGGGTGACGTCCTCTCTTCACAGCATCAGCATACGAACCTTTCTGTGTTTGTTGACCACCATGTAGGACCTCTGGACTCTCAGCAGACACGTTTACCAGGTTCACGATCTGAGGAGCTTCTTTTTCACCAGCAGCTGCACCTTCTCTCACGTTCTGCCATCGGGCCTTCTGGGACTGGGAACGCTGGTTCTTCCTAGGCATTCTTCAGACTTTAGATTTATACACAATACAAAATCTGGGATCTTTGGAATCAAGCAAGATTGTTGGCACTTATTTGCCCCCGGCACTTTTCACCAGATGTTTGATCACACAATCAGTTGAATGTCTTATATATTTCAATTCTCAAATGTATCAATTCTCAAATAGTTGGGTTTCGTATATAGTTTTCCGAACAAAAGACCAGGCACTTTTCACCTGCAGCACTTATTCACTGAGAAATAGGCACTTTTCACCTGAAAGGAGGTATAGCAGAAAATCAGAGTGGAGATGAAGCAGAAAAAAAAAAAGAAAAAAAAAAGACGTGACAAAAAAATTAGAGGATTAAAGATTGAGAATATGCAGAACAGTTACAGAATAGTGATAGGGTATTTAAAAGAGTTTATATAGATAAAAGGCAAAGTCTAGAAAAAGCCAAGATAACAAGTAGCAGAGAGCAGAGAGCAGAGAGCGTGGACACAGGATCTCCTGGAAGACACACAAAAAATGATGTCAGAAATGTGTAAAACTGTCCAGCCAGCAGGATGTCATACTCAAAACAGATGCCACTAGTTTCTTTAGCAATGCAGTTTATAAGACGTTAGACAGATGCACATAAAAATAAGAAATTCTGAATAATACTACAAAGTTGGATCTAAATATTTTACATTCAATTTTTTTGTTGTTAAAAGGATAAAGTTTAGTCTCCTACTGCATTTTTTTACAAGCAGACCACCGTAACACTACAGAGCTCTTCATGTAACAAAGTGCAGTCATTGATGTCAGAACAAATCAGACTTTAAGGGTGGTGTGGATCAGAAAGTGGAAGAAATGAGGGACTTTAGTGAGCAAGAACACAATACCACATTAAAAAACACAATATCTGAGCTCAGGGTAGACCACATTTACTTAAAATTAAAAACCAGTCCATTATAAAGTAGAGAAAAAGATGGTAAAGATGTGCACTTACCAGCCGAAACACAGTGAAGTTCACTCAGTCTAGGAGAGAAAAAAAACATGTTATTTATCCATTTAATTTCTGACACTTTAAGATCACCAAAATCTGGATTTATTGTTATTTTATTACATTACATATGATAAAAGTAGTGATTTAAATATTGTGCTTTATATATGCAAGTGCTTTAAAACACAACATTTATACTTTTTAAATGCGTACTACTTATATCTATAATTTTTATACTGAAATAATACATTAGGTTACAACTGTACAAAATGTTGCATTTGTACTTTTATGTATTTTTACTTTGTAATTATTAAACCACTAAAACTCTTTGACGTTATGTAAACCGTAAACAATTCAGTCAATCTGAAAAAACTTTAACCGCAAGGCTAGCTAGCATGTGGCATGACGTTTGCACTTTAGCAAGTTAGCTAATGTCTAATGCGATTCTTAACACCCCCCCCCCCCCCCCCCCCGCATTTTCCCGTGGCAGGGTAATAAAAGTAACTTAAGCTTACAAACTTGTAATAACTTTCCAGTAAAAGCAGAGGACTAGTTTTTCATAATTATATTATTCTGAACCGGACTGAACCGTACCCAACTTACCTCAGCAGAAACGGGAGCGAACTGAGAGAGGGAAGATTGTGACGCATCTAGAATTACATGATGCGTTCAATGTTACTCGGAAATTCAAACTTCTAAAAAGATTTAGCCGAGTAAAAAATTGATTACTAATTATTTTTATAATTTGGAAAATAACGTGTAAATTATATATATTAACTGAAGTTTTACACAGAAATTTAACATACAGAAATAGACACAGACTTGCTTTCTGTAGAAAACAAAAAACACAGAGGTGGTTCTTTGGCAACTGTCTGGTGACGTATGTGGCAAAACATAAAATATTTAAGCATTCAAATCTTGAAAATAACAAAAAATAAAATACAGCAGTGAACTCTGAGCACAGAGAAATACACATAAAGATTTATATTACTTAAAAGTAATTAAGTAATCACTGGAGCGATGCAAATATATAATCAGACGAAAACTGTTTAGCTGTGTTTTTAGACTCATGAAGACAGGAAATGGCGGCGTTTTCTTAAACGCTACACATGTGTAATGGCTTCCTCCCTACCGCGACTCCTGTCCTCCTCCTCTGTGCAATTCCCGTAAAAACACATCATGCTGAAATGCCAACAAATGACTCCAACAACGTAGTAACAAAAGATAGGATTTACATGTTACGTGTAAATTAACTTACAACAAATAGCTTTTCTTTCTCACAGATGAATCAACAGCGGAGTCACAAAGCTAAACAGGAAGACGGCCGCCGTGCGTTTTTTCAAAGTAAACGTCCAGCCATGACTTCCGCGACAGCGACCTCTACTGGCTAAACACAACAACATTTAAAGTACCGGCACATTAAACAATTACAGTCATTGCAAAAACATTCAGTGTTACAAGAAGAAAACCATTAGATACATTAGAAATGTAACTAACACACTTGTAAACTAAACATATTCAAGAGCAAACAGAGGGAATTGGCTGGGCATTGTGAAGCGTTGACCATCCACGTGTTCACTGCGTCTGTCGAGTGGACATTTTGGATTTTGTCTTCAGATAATTCATTTTTTTAATGAGGTAAATGACAAATATAAGAAATAACATTCCAGATGTATGTGGCTATTTTCTTTTTTCCCGGATGTAGTTGCATAATGAGAAATTTGTGCTGAAACTTGAAGGGTGAAATAGGAAAAAAATAAAAAATAAATGATAATAATATATAATAATAATAGTAGTAGTATTTTCACACTTTAGTGAAAATAATCAAGTGTTTAGCTTTCTAAATAAAATGTAAGCAAAAAAATGTAAATCCCCTTAATCTTGAACTGAGAATTCATTGCTGCTTCTCAATGTATTAATGCAAAATAAAAACACAATTGAATAAATCCTTAAATTATCAAAAATTTAATCTCAAACCGACTAACATTCAATAAAAAACATTAACATTAATTTCATAAAAATACTTAGACAACATTAACTGAATCAACAGCATATTTGATCACATTCAAGATGATATAATTAATAAATACAATCAATAAATAATAATAATGCATAGTATTTTAAGTGCAGTCCAAAAAATGAATAGTAAATCCTTTTTTGAATAAAATAAATAATAATAAATGCTATTATCAAGATGATAAATTATAATTAATAATAGTAACAAATACAATTTTATTTTGTAACATTTAATTAAGTTAAAATAAATAAATACATAAAATGATTAGTTAATGACGGTAATTTTGGACACCCTCTTGCCCGTTTTCTCGGCCTGAATGGTGAGAGGCCCATCTTCAAGTGAGTGCTCCAGAGAGTCCCAGAGCTCTGCTTCGACATCGAGGGTCTCGTAGTCCTCCAGGAGCAGCTCCAGGTCCCCTTTCTCTCTCCCCTCCCTGATGGCTATTACTTTCAGCTGCACCTCCTCAGCATCTTGGATGACCACCTACAAAAAGATTTTTTAGTAAATATTTACCATCTTTACGCTAGAGTACATGTCATTTCACAGTGTTTGTTTCATTGTCATTTTTACTGTTTTAGTCCTTACCTCTATTGTGGTGTAATTGGTTGATTGGAAGAACCCACCCACTGAACCCCCCCGCTTTATGTGGGTGAGTCTCACATGGCCACCTGCTTCCAGTTTAAACAGGGCAGCCTCCCGCCACAGAGACACGTTCACCTCTGCCCCGTCCTGTACAGTGAGAGAAGTTATTTTATGCACACACACACACACACACACGTAAACACACACACATACACACACACTCAGAAGTACATACTTGGTGTAATCTCAGCTGCCTCATGGGCACATCGTTCCTCCCACTGTGGATCTTCCTGATTGCAAACACCTAATGAAGACAATTAATGTGTAAAAATGACATTTTGTGTTAAGGCAGATTGTGAGCATTTACATGTCTCGTACATCCTTACCTCCAGGACCTTTCCCTCAAAGGTGAGGAGGGGTTGACCTTTCACCTGGTCCACAGTTGTCAGGGGTGTGACCACTGATGGAGGATCTAATAGTCTGTCGGCCTCCTGTTCCAGTGACTCAGTCACTGGAACAGGAGAGGTCCGATAAAAGGCCGTGGTCTTCGTGGGGAGGATGTAGTAGGGGGGATAGGCTCCCTGCAGCCTATACCCCTTCATGATGTAGTGTCGTCCCACAGACACCTTTGAGGCCAGCTCCTCGAGTAAGGTCACCTTTGTGACAGAGTGACCGTCAGTAATAATTACTTCTTTATTGTTTTTCGTGGTTAGAGGGGCAGCAGTATTCCCGGAAAAGTCCCAGGTGATTACATGGGACTTTTCCCTCTCCCTCAAAACACAGATGTGCAGCGGTGGGGGGGCTGCATAAGGGCCACTCTGTTTGGTGGTGATGACTTGTCTCAGTGCCATTCTGAGATGAAAGAAAAAAATGAAAAAGGACATGAAAAGTTGCCCAGAATTGTCCTTCTGTTATTACTACATAATTTAAAATAAGTTGTTACTACTCAGTTTAAATAAGCTGCTTCACATATCCATACAAATTAAAATACATAATGTTGGCTAAAATAAAGAAGAAGATCTTAGTTTTATCTTAACCCTAAAAGGGTCAAGCTTCATATGATTTAAAAAAAAATCTCTTCAGAAAGAGAAATAAAAATAAAACTACGACATAGTTTTAGGGCCACAAAAAAAGGAAAATTAAGAAATTTAAAGTCTTCAAGCTTTTGTTTTCTCAAACAACATTGTTACTTTTTTCTAAAAAATAAATTACTTTATTCTAAAGATTTCGACTTTAGTCTATAATATTTTGACTTTTTTTTCCTGTAGTGGGGAACAAATGAAAAAAAAATTACCATCCAGAAATTTTTTCTCACCGTGGCCCTAAAAGTCCATTGTAGAAAACAACTAGAAAACTAAATGTAACTTTTTGAAATAATGTTAATATACATTAAGTGTCCTTTTCTATAAGACAAATATTACATTATGAATTTTTAACCATATTCGTACATTTTTTACTTTAACTGAAGTGACTTACCTTCAGTGTCTTGTCCGCTCAGCTTCAAAGTGCCGATTTTCCCGCCCCTAGACTGGTTATGAGAAAAGAGGCACGTGCGTGCTGCCTACGTCATAGACACGTTGTTGCTGGGCAGAGCGGAGCGCATAATATTGTAGCGACCTGGTGCTTAGCCCCGCCTTCAGCCACTAAGGCTCATGGGAAGTGGGGAATCTTGATGTGAAAACCATAAGTGAGAGCGCGGGAAACAGAAGTCAAGTCCATGCTATTTGTGTAGACTTGGGCAAATGTACTTGATATAAAATCAGTGTCATAATGGTTCTAACAATATCATCATCCCTGGGACAGCATAAGACTGAAAATGTGAAATTATACGGCAAAGCATGGACGACCCATGAAGCCTTACTGTGGTTCTTGTAAATGCCAGAAAACTAACCCATCCATTCAGGACCTTTGAAACCGCACAAAACAGTGGCATCTGCTGGCGGACTGGACGTATATTGTTACATCATGCAGTGTTGCAACTAAGCTCATTGTAACACTTTAATGTGGAAATGATGAAAAAACGTAAAACAATACAATGTTGTTAATGATGATTAAAAAGAACAACGTAAAACAACAAATGTGAAGTTTTCTGTGAGAGGGGTTTGACACAGCAAAATACACATCACATGGAGAGAATAAACGCAAAGCCAAAAAATATGAAAAATAAAATTGTCATTGTCAGGTCTCGAACCCCGAATCCCTGTGTGCAGAGCCCACTACTTGTGCCACTGAGCTATCTTTACCAACAGATCTTCTTCCACAGTTTTATTCGGACAAATAGAGTTGAAACGATCTTGAGCCACAATACGTTATTTACAAAGAACCATGATAAAGTACAATGAACTGACGCTGATTTCAATACAGGGGAAACAATAGAAGTGGTCGGGAAACGTTCGGGATTCATTCCGTATTTCTAGAGAATAGCGCGCCCAACTGTTCGGCTCACAGGTGACATCTGAACCGTGGTACGACCAAGCGAAGCATTTGGCGTGTCATACGTCATCAACCACGTGATCTGCGCTAGTTGACACACGCCCCGAAACATTGTGCCGAAACACTGTTTCATGCAGGTGAACCGTGCGCCGAAGCGCCCGTGTCAAACGGGCCATCCCTAGTAAAGGAGCATGGCTAACCTGAATGGTGTCTCATTAATGACAATTTAGGATCATTAATATTCCATCTGGATTTTTACAACTATAAAAAGAACAACACACTATACATATAGATATATAGAGCATAGACTTCTTCCAGAGATTTCAAACAATGCTATTACTACTTTGCTTAGTAGTGGTGCTATATGACCTCATCATCCTCTCCCTCCCTCTGACTCATGGTGCAGAGACTTAGGCAAAGCAGGACAAAGTATCTGGGCAAAACACAGTAAAACAGCTAAACAACTAAACACATTTTTTTAAAAAGCCACACCTAAATCCGTCCAGACAGGCAAAGGGAATGATATCCCACAATCCCTTGCGATCCCGTGCCGATCTAACAGCAGCACCAAAGTTACACCTACTTAATTAAATTAATTTGAATGAAAGTAAAATAACTGTCTGAAAACTACGTGTTATTTTTAAACTGACTTAAAAAAAAGATTTGTAATTATCTTAACTGAAGCAAATAATTAAGTTTCATCAAGCATGTTAAAAAGTTTATTTTTCCAACATCCATATATGGTCTTATCCAATGAGTTATATCACTGGAGGAGACACGCCCGCTTTAGAAGTCTAGTCGACGGTGGCGGAGCGCGACGCCATCTTGGTGAGGTCGACGACGCCCACATGACAATGATTTCTATTGCTTTTAGTGGTGTCTAAGTAGCTTTTATATACTATATATATTTTTACATTTATATATATTTATACATATATGTAAATATATTATATTTATATATAATATATATAGATAGATCATTTGTTGTTGTTAAAGAAGAGAAACAGTCAGCCTTAAAAGCTCAAACTTTAATGAAAATGCAATGTTGCAGGACTTTTTACAAATAAAAAAATTATTACAAAGAATTTTTAAAAATAATTTCTAAACATTTAGAAGTTTTAGACCTCTTTGAGATGTAATTTATTTAGAAAAACCCAACAATAAGTCAACAATAATAATAATAAATCAACAGTAAGTAATTCAAACAATAAATAATAACAATAAATAAATAATAAGCAAATAAATAATAATAAAATAATAATAAAATCCTGGAATATCTTGAAAAGTTGAAGGATTTGAAGGTCCAAAAGTCATAGGTGAAATAAGTTGAAAGAGTTGAACATTTTAATAGTGTCCGAACGGGGTCTTGAACCGGGCACCTCATGCACCATAACTTCACAATGTATTTTAATAGGGCAAAAATTCATGGAAAAACTGGAATATCTTAAAAAGTACAAGGATTTGAAAAACCAAAAGTCATAGCTGGAATAAGATGAAGGAGCTGAACATTTTAAAAGTTGAATGGTTAAAATAGGTTAGAAATTGTAGAAGTAGTTAAGCGCCGAAAAACGGCGGAAGATACTATAATAAAGAAACTAGAAAAGGCTGCATTTCCAGAAGAAAATGCAGGGTTGAATGCTGTATTGCTGAATGAAAGCTGAATTTGCTAAAGGAATGGCTAAACAGAGATGAAAGAGCTCAACATTTTAAATGTCAAATGGTAAAAGTGGGTAAAAAAGTGTAAAAGAAGTTAAGCACAAGGATTTCCTATGTATTTGAATGGAGCAAAAATCCTGGAAAATCTTAAAAAGTTCAATGATTTGAATGACCAAAAGTAATAACTGTAATGAGTTGAAAGAGTTGAACATTTTAAAAGGAGATTGGTAGAAAATTTTGAAGCGTCCGAACCGGGTGTCGAACCGGGTACCTCATGCACCATAACTTCCCAATGTATTTTAATAGGGCAAAAATTCCCGGAAAAACTGGAATATCTTAAAAAGTACAAGGATTTGAAAAACCAAAAGGCATAGCAGGAATAAGCTGAAAGAGCTGAACATGATAAAAGTTGAATGGTTAAAAAAGGTCAAAAATTGTAGAAGCAGTTAAGTGCCGAAAAACGGCGGAAGATAGCATAAGACGAATACAAATGTAACACTAGAAGGAGCTGCATTTCCAGAAGAAAATGCAGGGTTGAATGCTGTATTGCTGAATGAAAGCTGAATTTGCTAAAGAAATGGCTGAACAGAGCTGAAAGAGCTCAACATTTTAAAAGTAGAATGTTTCAAATAGGTGAAAAACTGTAAAAGAGGTTAAACAAAAGGATTCCCTATGTATTTTAATGGAGCAGAAATTCTGGAAAATCCTTAAATAACTTAAACATTGAAGGATTTGAATGACCAAAAGTAATAACTGTAATAAGTTGAAAGAGTTTAACATTTTAAAAGTTGATTGGAAGAAAATTTTGAAGCGTCCGAACCGGGTGTCGAACCGGGTACCTCATGCACCATAACTTCCCAATGTATTTTAATAGGGCAAAAATTCTCGGAAAAACTGGAATATCTTAAAAAGTACAAGGATTTGAAAAACCAAAAGTCATAGCTGGAATAAGCTGAAGGAGCTGAACATTTTAAAAGTTGAATGGTTAAAATAGGTTAAAAACTGTAGAAGTAGTTAAGTGTCGAAAAACGGCGGAAGATAGTGTAAATAATAATAATAACTAGAAAAGGCTGCATTTCCAGAAGAAAATGCAGGGTTGAATGCTGTATTGCTGAATGAAAGCAGAATTTGCTGAAGAAATGGCTGAACTGAGCTGAACAGAGCTGAAACAGCTTAACATTTTAAAAGTAAATGGTAAGAGTGGGTAAAAAAGTGTAAAAGAAGTTAAGCACAAGGATTTCCTATGTATTTGAATGGAGCAAAAATCCTGGAAAATCCTGGAAAATCTTAAAAAGTTCAATGATTTGAATGACCAAAAGTAATAACTGTAATGAGTTGAAAGAGTTGAACATTTTAAAAGGAGATTGGTAGAAAATTTTGAAGCGTCCGAACCGGGTGTCGAACCGGGTACCTCATGCACCATAACTTCTCAATGTATTTTAATAGGGCAGAAATTCACGGAAAAACTGGAATATCTTAAAAAGTACAAGGATTTGAAAAACCAAAAGTCATAGCAGGAATAAGCTGAAAGAGCTTAACATTTTAAGAGTTGAATGGTTAAAAAAGGGTCAAAAATTGTAGAAGGAGTTAAGTGCCGAAAAACGGCGGAAGAGAGCAAAAGACGAATACAAATGTAACACTAGAAAAGGCTGCATTTCCAGAAGAAAATGCAGGGTTGAATGCTGTAGTGCTGAATGAAAGCTGAATTTGCTGAAGAAATGCCTGAACTGAGCTGAAAGAGCTCAACATTTTAAAAGTAGAATGGTAAAAGTGGGTTAAAAAAAACTGTAAAATAAGTTAAACGATAAGATTCCCTATGTATTCTAATGAAGCAAAAATCCTGGAATATCCTCAAAAGTTCAAAAATTTGAAAAAAAGTATAGCAGAAATAAGCTGAAAAAGTTGAACATTGTAATAGTAAAATGGCTAAAATAGGTCAAAAATTGTAGAAGGAGTTAAGCAAGAAAGCTGAAATTGTTGGAAAAAAATGGCTAAACTGTTGAAAATATGAAGATCTTGCTAAAATGGATAAAAGTGCTAGCATTGGAATCAGCATCATCAACTGACTCAAAAAAACAAATTGTTTGAGAGTATCATATTGATAATAGCTACATGTTATAGGTTGATAGAAAATCTACTTTTTTTCAAAATGGCGGCTTTTCTATTGATTTTATCTCCATAGCAACTATTTTGTGTTTGGGTCGCCTGGGGATGACGAACAAATCAACGTCTGTTTCAGATGAATCGGAATAAGTAAACCTCTGGACGTCCTTAGCAACGGAGGTCATATGTTAACCACGCCCACCTTCCTTATTTGTCCAGATCCAGTGAATTTCATGTTCAGTTCCAGCCATGGGTGACGTTTAATGCAATATACGCTTGAGATTTTGTCATAAAATGGCCACCAAACAGTAAGTTTTTTTGCCATCCCATAATAAGTTCAAAACCTATGTTGAAGTCCAAAGCCTTGTGAACATTTCAATGTTTGAACGGTGTCTCTAGCTGAAAGCATGTTGAAGTTAAAATGGTTGAAAGAAACAAAGATTTGCAAGGATTCTCCTTGTATTTAAATGGAGCAGAAATGCTGGAAAATCCTGGAATATCCTGGAATATCTTGAAAAGTTCAAGGATATGAAGGACTGAAAGTAATAGCTGAAAGGATTAAAATGAAAGAACTGAACATTGTAATAAAAAATGGTTAAAATATGTAAGAACTGAAGTTTAAAATCGCCTCACATTTATAAACAAAATAGCAGCCAAACTGTGGGTAGTGTTGCCATCCCATAATAAGTTCAAAACCTATGTTGAAGCCCAAAGCCTTGTGAACATTTCAATATTTGAACGGTGCCTCTTGCTGAAAGCATGTTGAAGTTATAATGCTTGAAAGAAACAAAGGTTTTCAAGGATTCTCCATGTATTTAAAGGAAGCAAAAATCTTGGAAAATCCTGGAAAATCTTGGAATATCTTGAAAAGTTCAAAGATTTGAAAAACCAAAAGTTGTAATTAAAAGGAATAAGCTGAAAGGGTTGAACATTGTAATAGTAGAATGGATAAAATAGGTGCAAGTTCAAAGTTTAAAATTGCCTCAATTTTAGGCACAAAATGGCCGCCAAAATGTAGGTAGTGTTGCCATCCCATAATAATTTTGTGATAAAGTCCAAAGCCTTGTGATCATGTTAATGTTTGAACGGTCTCTCTAGCCAAAAGAATGTTGAAGTTACAATAGTTAAAAGAAACAAAGGTTTGCAAGTATTTTGAATGTATTTCAATGAAGCAAAAATCTTGGAAAATCCTGGAAAATCCCGGAATTTCTTTAAAAGTTGAAAGTTTGAAGGTCAAAAAGTAATAGCTGCAATAAGTTGAAAGAGTTGAAGATTTTAAAAGTTGAATGGTAGAAAAATTTGAAGTGTCCGAACGGGGTGTCGAACCGGCGACCTCATGCACCATAACTTTCCTATGTATTTTAATAGGGCAAAAATTCCCAGAAAAACGGGAATATCTTAAAAAGTACAAGGATTTGAAAAACCAAAAGTCATAGCTGGAATAAGCTGAAGGAGCTGAACAGTTTAAAAGTTGAATGGTTAAAATAGGTTAAAAATTGTAGAAGTAGTTAAGTGACAAAAAACGGCGGAAGATAGCATAAATAATAATAATAATAATAAAGAAATAAAGAGAAACAGGAAAACAAAGGGTTGAATGCTTTACAGCATTCAACCAACTAGAAAAGGCTGCATTTCCAGAAGAAAATGCAGGGTTGAATGCTGTATTGTTGAATTAAAGCTGAATTTGCTAAAGAAATGGCTGAACAGAGCTGAAAGAGCTCAACATTTTAAAACTAGTATGGTAAAAGCGGGTAAAAAACTGTAAAAGAAGTTAAGCAATAAGATTTCCTATATGTTTTAATGAAGCAAAAATCCTGGAAAATCCTGGAATATGTTGAAAGGTTCAAGGATTTGAAGGACCAAAAGTTATAGCTGAAAGAATTAATAATGCTTAAAGATCTGAACATCTTAATAGTGAAACTGTAAAAATAGGTAAAAATTAAAGTTTAAATTCGCCTCACAATTAAGCACAAAATGGCCACCAAAGCATAGTTGGTGTTGGCATCCCATAATAATTTCAAAACTTATATTGAAGTCCAAAGTCTTGTGAACAGTTCAATGTGTGAACGGTGTTTCTAGCTAAAGGCATGTTGAAGTTATACAGGTTAAAAGAAATGAAGGTTATGAATGTAAAAACACAAAATGGCTGCCAAACTGTCTCCATCCCATAATGATTTCAAACCTTGGTGTTGTAGTCCAAAGAAGAGTGATCATGTGAAACTACAAGGACAGTTATTTCTGCCAGCAGTGGGAATCCATTGCATAGATGTGCCTTAAGATTTGTTTTCTCAAGCATGCAGCTGGCATCATCTTTGTTATACTAATCCACATATGATGGAGGTGTGAACTTATGAACAGTTACCCAGCTGCATGATTCAGCATTTTTAGATAGTCATTCAACCAACATCACATGTGTTGAAACAACATGATACTCAATTCTCGTAACAGCCATCTAACTCATGGTTTGGGAATCAACACTTCCCATGAGTCTTAGCGGCCGTGGGCGGGGCTAAGGCCCGGATCCCAACGCTTGTTCACAAGATGGCTGAAGCACATGTTTGATCTGCAGCTTCCAGCTACGAGGAGGAAAATAAAAATCAAAACTAACTTAGATTTGCTCCCAGTGTGTTTTTTAAACACACATTGAGTGTTTATGTGTGTGCTTTAAGCTGCTGTGATCATTTTAACGTTTGAATGGTGTCTCTAGCTAGAATTGTGTGGAAGTTCTAATGGTTGGAAAAAGCAAAGGTTTTCAATGATTGAATGCTGTGCTGCTGAATGAAAGCTGAATTTACTGATGAAATGGCTGAACTGTCCTGGAGAATCCTGGAAAATCCTGAAAAGTTAAAGGATAAAAAGGCAAAACTGACCATTGTAATAGGAGAATGGCTAAAATAGGTTAAAAAAATTGTAGAAGGAGTTAAACAAAGCCCGAAATTGTTGACAAAATGGCTGAATTGTTGAAAATTTGAAGATTTGACTGTACAAATGTGTTAGCAGAAAGGAATGAGCTAAACTGTTCAATAGTAGAATTGTTAAAGTAGGTAAAAAACTGTAAAAGAAGTTAAGCGCAATGTAATTTAATGGAGCAAAAATCCTGGAATATCCTTGAATATCTTAAAAAGTTGAATGATTTGAATGACCAAAAGTAATAACTGTAATAAGTTGAAAGAGTTGAACATTTAAAGAGCTGATTGGAAGAAAATTTTGAAGCGTCCGAACCGGGTGTCGAACCGGGTACCTCATGCACCATAACTTCCCAATGTATTTTAATAGGGCAAAAATTCCCGGAAAAACTGGCATATCTTAAAAAGTACAAGGATTAGAAGTACCAAAAGTCATAGCAGGAATAAGATGAAGGAGCTGAACATTTTAAAAGTTGAATGGTTAAAATAGGTTAAAAACTGTAGAAGGAGTTAAGCGCCGAAAAACGGCGGAAGATACCATAAATAAACTAGAAAAGGCTGCATTTCCAGAAGAAAATGCAGGGTTGAATGCTGTATTGCTGAATGAAAGCTGAATTTGCTAAAGGAATGGCTAAGTAGAGATGAAAGAGCTCAACATTTTAAAAGTCAAATGGTAAAAGTGGCTAAAAAATTGTAAAAGAAGTTAAGCACAAGGAATTCCTATGTTTTTGAATGGAGCAAAAATCCTGGAAAATCCTGGAAAATCTTAAAAAGTTCAATGATTTGAATGACCAAAAGTAATAACTGTAATAAGTTGAAAGAGTTGAACATTTTAAAAGGAGATTGGTAGAAAATTTTGAAGCATCCGAACCGGGTGTCGAACCGGGTACCTCATGCACCATAACTTCCCAATGTATTTTAATAGGGCAAAAATTCCCGGAAAAACTGGAATATCTTAAAAAGTACATGGATTAAAAAAACCAAAAGTCATAGCTGGAATAAGCTGAAGGAGCTGAACATTTTAAAAGTTGAATGGTAAAAATAGGTTAAAAACTGTAGAAGGAGTTAAGTGCCGAAAAACGGCGGAAGATAGCATAAGATGAATACAAATGTAACACTAGAAAAGGCTGCATTTCCAGAAGAAAATGCAGGGTTGAATGCTGTATTGCTGAATAAAAGCTTAATTTGCTGAAGAAATGGCTGAACTGTCCTGGAAAATCCTAAAAAGTTAAAGGTTAAAGTTAAAGGATAAAAGTCAAAGCTGCAAATTTTAATAGTAGAATGGCCAAAATAGGTTTAAAAAATTGTAGGAGTCAGTTACAAAGCTAAAAGAGCTCAACATTTACAAGTAGAATGGTTAAAGTAGGTAAAAAAAAAACTGTAAAACAAGTTAAACGATATGATTCCCTATGTATTCTAATGAAGCAAAAATCCTGGAATATCCTCAAAAGTTCAAAGATTTGAAAATAAGTATAGCAGGAATAAGCTGAAAAAGTTGAACATTGTAATAGTAAAATGGCTAAAATAGGTCAATAATTGTAGAAGGAGTTAAGCAAGAAAGCTGAAATTGTTGAAAAAAATGGCTGAACTGTTGAAAATATGAAGATCTTGCTAAAATGGATAAAAGTGCTAGCAATGGAATCAGCATCATCAACTGAATAAAAAAAACACATTGTTTGAGAGTATCATATTGATAATAGCTACATGTTATAGGTTGATAGAAAATCTACTTTTTTTCAAAATGGCGGCTTTTCTATTGATTTTTTCTCCATAGCAACTATTTTGTGTTTGGGTCGCCTGGGGATGACGAACAAATCGACGTCTGTTTCAGATGAATCGGAAAAAGTAAACCTCTGGACGTCCTTAACAACGGAGGTCATATGTTAACCACGCCCACCTTCCTTATTTGTCCAGATCCAGTGAATTTCATGTTCAGTTCCAGCCATGGATGACGTTTAATGCAATATACGCTTGAGATTTTGTCATAAATTGGCCACCAAACAGTAGGTTTTTTTGCCATCCCATAATAAGTTCCAAACCTATGTTGAAGTCCAAAGCCTTGTGAACATTTCAATGTTTGAACGGTGTCTCTAGCTGAAAGCATGTTGAAGTTAAAATGGTTGAAAGAAACAAAGATTTGCAAGGATTCTCCTTGTATTTAAATGGAGCAGAAATGCTGGAAAATCCTGGAATATCCTGGAATATCTTGAAAAGTTCAAGGATATGAAGGACTGAAAGTAATAGCTGAAAGGATTAAAATGAAAGAACTGAACATTGTAATAAAAAATTGTTAAAATATGTAAAAACAAACAAACAAAGGTTTTCAAGGATTCTCCATGTATTTAAAGAAAGCAAATATCTTGGAAAATCCTGGAAAATCTTGGAATATCTTGAAAAGTTCAAAGATTTGAAAGACCAAAAGTTGTAGTTAAAAGGAATAAGCTGAAAGGGTTGAACATTGTAATAGAAGAATGGATAAAATAGGTGCAAGTTTAAAGTTTAAAATTGCCTCAATTTTAGGCACAAAATGGCCGGCAAACTGTAGGTGGTGTTGCCATCCCATAATAATTTTGAGCCTTGCGATGAAGTCCAAAACCCTGTGATCATGTTAATGTTTGAACGGTCTCTCTAGCCAAAAGAATGTTAAAGTTACAAGGTTACAAGTTACAAGGTTTGCAAGGATTTTGAATGTATTTCAATGAAGCAAAAATCTTGGAAAATCCTGGAAAATCCCGGAATTTCTTTAAAAGTTGAAGGTTTGAAGGTCAAAAAGTAATAGCTGTAATACGTTGAAAGAGTTAAACATTTTCATAGTTGAATGGTAGAAAAATTTGAAGTGTCCGAACGGGGTCTTGAACCGGCGACCTCAGGCACCATAACTTCCCAATGTATTTTAATAGGGCAAAAATTCCCGGAAAACCTGGAATATCTTAAAAAGTACAAGGATTTGAAAAACGAAAAGTCATAGCAGGAATAAGCTGAAAGAGCTGAACATTTTAAAAGTTGAATGGTTAGAATCGGTTAAAAATTGTAGAAGGAGTTAAGTGCCGAAAAACGGCGGAAGATAGTGTAAATAATAAAGAAATAAAGAGAAACAGGAAAACAAAGGGTTGAATGCTTTACAGCATTCAACCAACTAGAAAAGGCTGCATTTCCAGAAGAAAATGCAGGGTTGAATGCTGTATTGTTGAATGAAAGCTGAATTTGCTAAAGAAATGGCTGAACTGAGCTGAAAGAGCTCAACATTTTAAAACTAGTATGGTAAAAGTGGGTAAAAACCTGTAAAAGAAGTTCAGCGATAAGATTTCCTATATGTTTTAATGAAGCAAAAATCCTGGAATATGTTGAAAGGTTCAAGGATTTGAATGACCAAAAGTTATAGCTGAAAGGATTAATAATGCTTAAAGATCTGAACATCTTAATAGTGAAACTGTAAAAATAGGTAAAAATTAAAGTTTAAATTCGCCTTACATTTAAGCACAAAATGGCCACCAAAGCATAGTAGGTGTTGGCATCCCATAATATTTTCAAAACTTATATTGAAGTCCAAAGTCTTGTGAACAGTTCAATGTGTGAACGGTGTTTCTAGCTAAAGGCATGTTGAAGTTATACAGGTTACAGGAAATAAAGGTTATGAATGTATAAACACAAAATGGCTGCCAAACTGTCTCCATCCCATAATGATTTCAAACCTAGATGTTGTAGTCCAAAGAAGAGTTATCATGTGAAACTAGAAGTACAGTTATTTCTGACAGTGGTGGGAATCCATTGCAAAGACGTGCCTTAAGATTAGTTTTCTCAAACATGCAACTGACATCAACTTTGTTATACCAATCCACATATGATGTAGGTGTGAACTGAAGAACAGTTACCCAGCTGCATGAATCAGCACTTTTAAATTGTCATTTAACCAATATCACATGTGGTGAAACAACATGATAGTCAATTCTCGTAACAGCCATCTAACTCATGGTTCAGGAATCAACACTTCCCATGAGTCTTAGTGGCCGTGGGCGGGGCTAAGGCCCGGATCCCGAGGCTTGCTCACAAGATGGCTGAAGCACATGTTTGAACTGCAGCTTCCAGCTACAAGGAGGAAAATAAAAATCAAAACTAACTTAGATTTGCTCCCAGTGTTTCTTTTAACATACAATGAGTGTTTATGTGTGTGCTTTAAGCTGCTGTGATCATTTTAACGTTTGAATGGTGTCTCTAGCTAGAATTGTGTGGAAGTTCTAATGGTTGGAAAAAGCAAAGGTTTTCAATGATTGAATGGCTGAACTGTCCTGGAGAATCCTGGAAAATCCTGAAAAGTGAAAGGATAAAAAGGCAAAACTGACCATTGTAATAGGAGAATGGCTAAAATAGGTAAAAAAAAATTGTAGAATGAGTTAAACAGGGCCCGAAATTGTTGAAAAAATGGCTAAATTGTTGAAAATTTTAAGATTTAACGGTACGAATGTGTTAGCAGAAAGGAATGAGCTAAACTGTTCAATAGTAGAATTGTTAAAGTAGGTAAAAAACTGTAAAAGAAGTTAAGCGCAATGTAATTTAATGGAGCAAAAATCCTGGAATATCCTGGAATATCTTAAAAAGTTGAATGATTTGAATGACCAAAAGTAATAACTGTGATAGGTTGAAAGAGTTGAACAATTCATAAGTTAAATGGTTGAAAAATTTGAAGTGTCCGAACCGGGTCTTGAACCGGCGACCTCATGCACCATAACTTCCCAATGTATTTTAATAGGGCAAAAATTCCCGGAAAAACTGGAATGTCTTAAAAAGTTGAAGGATTTGAAAAACCATAAGTCATAGCAGGAAAAAGCTGAAAGAGCTGAACATTTTAAAAGTTGAATGGTTAAAATCGGTTGAAAATTGTAGAAGTAGTTAAAGGCCGAAAAACGGCGGAAGATAGCATAAATAATAATAATAACTAGAAAAGGCTGCATTTCCAAAAGAAAATGCAGGGTTGAATGCTGTACTGCTGAATGAAAGCTGAATTTGCTGAAGAAATGGCTGAACAGAGCTGAGAGAGCTCAACATTTTAAAAGTAAAATGGTGAAAATATGTGAAAACCTGTAAAAGAGGTTAAGCACAAGAATTCCCTATGTAATTTAATGGAGCAAAAATCCTGGAACATCCTGGAATATCTTATATAAAGCTGAATTTGCTGATGAAATGGCTGAACTGTCCTGGAGAATCCTGGAAAATCCTGAAAAGTTAAAGGATAAAAAGGCAAAACTGACCATTGTAATAGGAGAATGGCTAAAATAGGTTAAAAAAATTGTAGAAGGAGTTAAACAGGGTCCGAAATTGTTGAAAAAATGGCTGAATTGTTGAAAATTTGAAGATTTGACTGTACAAATGTGTTAGCAGAAAGGAATGAGCTAAACTGTTCAATAGTAGAATTGTTAAAGTAGGTAAAAAACTGTAAAAGAAGTTAAGCGCAATGTAATTTAATGGAGCAAAAATCCTGGAATATCCTTGAATATCTTAAAAAGTTCAATGATTTGAATGACCAAAAGTAATAACTGTAATAAGTTGAAAGAGTTGAACATTTAAAGAGCTGATTGGAAGAAAATTTTGAAGCGTCCGAACCGGGTGTCGAACCGGGTACCTCATGCACCATAACTTCCCAATGTATTTTAATAGGGCAAAAATTCCCGGAAAAACTGGCATATCTTAAAAAGTACAAGGATTAGAAGTACCAAAAGTCATAGCAGGAATAAGATGAAGGAGCTGAACATTTTAAAAGTTGAATGGTTAAAATAGGTTAAAAACTGTAGAAGGAGTTAAGCGCCGAAAAACGGCGGAAGATACCATAAATAAATAAAGAGAAACAGGAAAACAAAGGGTTGAATGCTTTACAGCATTCAACCAATAATAAATAAAGAGAAACAGGAAAACAAAGGGTTGAATGCTTTACAGCATTCAACCAATAAAGAGAAACAGGAAAACAAAGGGTTGAATGCTTTACAGCATTCAACCAATAAAGAGAAACAGGAAAACAAAGGGTTGAATGCTTTACAGCATTCAACCAATAAAGAAATAAAGAGAAACAGGAAAACAAAGGGTTGAATGCTTTACAGCATTCAACCAAATAGTTATGTTTCGGCCTTTGCCCCTTAATTTTGGATTAGTAAACCCCGTCAGTCTAGAAGCATTCCAGGACGGAAGGAGAAATTTTGGAGTCAGCCATTTTAGAGAAGCTGCGAGCACCTGCTGGCTGGAGTAACTTGTAAACGGTGAGTTGAATTTACTCTAACAAATTATTTTAAAGAAGTGGGAGACGTCATTTTTTATGTTAGTTTTCATGGGGAAGAACTTTGTAACCACTTTTATCATAGTTATCAAAGTTAAGGCTATGCGGCGAGCGCCACTTTTGCCCCTGCCGGCCGCTGTCAATCATTCTCCGTGCTGTGTCTCGTGCACAGCAAGCTTCGGTCAATTTAACATAAATCTTTGATTTCAAGCAGAGCTTAGTTTTCATTGTATATGCTTAACTATTTTTTCTGTGGGGTTTTTAACTTTTTAGAATGGAGAGTAAATGTTCATGTCGGGGGGGGGGGGGGGGGGGGGGGGGGGGGGGGGTATAACACGTTTAGGAAAAGCTTTACCATCTTAAAATGTTTGCAATCCTACTTCTAAGATTTCACCTATTTTGGGATAAACGAGGGAACACCGTATATGGTGGGTGGGGTGATTAGTCCAGATCTGCTAGCTTAGTTTTTAGTCTCCATAAAATTCGCGGGGTTCTCAGTGGGCGGTTTGAATCCTGCAAAGGGGGAGGGGTGTCGTTAGTTAGTACAATTATGCAACAAAGCTGTGGAAGTTTTACAATTTCTTTTTATTTAACATTCAACAGGAGACTCAGAAATCTCTGTCCTGCCTGCAGAGCTCATCACACACTACCAACTGCTCCTCCCTGATGCTCGGGTCCATTCATGCTCTGGTCTTCACTGAGTCAGGTGGGTCCCCATCTCCATGAATCTACAACACTGAAGTTGGCTTCTGATTCACAGTT
Organism: Oryzias curvinotus; assembly: GCA_023969325.1. Taxonomy (NCBI): domain Eukaryota; kingdom Metazoa; phylum Chordata; class Actinopteri; order Beloniformes; family Adrianichthyidae; genus Oryzias; species Oryzias curvinotus. The sequence continues at coordinate 249,375 of JALJSC010000052.1, forward strand.
TCTGATTTGTGAAAATGTGAAATAGGATGATTTTTATCGCATTTTACGCATCAAGTCCACCTTAAACCAGGTCCTGTTCAAAAACCACAGGACCTGGACGGCTCAAACCTAGATTAAATTACAATTATATATAGTAAAGAAAACATTAAACACAGTTTCTGATTTGTGAAACTTTCTGAGCAGGAAAGCCACAGAAACAAAATGGAGGAATGAGCAGTCCAGGTCGTGCGGCTTTTTAACAGGACCTGGTCTAAGTTGGACTCAGTGTGTAAAATGCCAGCAAAAAACGAGGGGCACATTCCTTTGCTGGATACCAAACTTGCCCACACTGTAAACCCTAATGAGTTGACAGAAAAATATTTTGTAACAGATTACATAATAATATTTAAGTTATGTTATCAAAATTTTAAATTTACATTTATAAAAAATTACATTTTTCAGTTGGCTTAAATTTGTATTATTTCATTTAAAAAAATCCTCAATTTACTCAAAGTTTTTAATATTTTCCAACCAAAAAAAAGCTTTAACTAACTCTTTTTTACTCAACGCATGAAATATGTAAAATGCATTCAAATGTTTTAAAAAACATCTAACTCATTAAATGTGTGTTGCATTGAAAACATGTAAAATTCTTCGGCATTAAATGTTTGGACTCTAAATGTATTCCAAACAGAGGTATTGATACCGCCCCACTACAAAACTTTAAGCTAACTTTGATAAAAACCAACAAATATGAAAATTCCACAATAGTGATAGCTTAAGACCATTTTTTAAAATTAAATACGATGTGCTCTCTCTTTTTTTTTTAAACGCACACATTTCAAGAGGATAAAGAAACAATTAATGCAATAAAACTGCATTATAAGAGTGCAACACAACCTGTTAACGAAAAGTGTTGGTTTTGTAGTGTCTGACAGAAAAAGCAAATGATCACAACAAAAACATTACTTGCATAACACTTAAACCAAAGGATACCGTATTTTCCAGACTATAAGCCGCTACTTTTGTCATGCTTTCGACCCCGCGGCTTCTTCAATGATGCGGCTAATTTATGCATTTATTTGACGGCCACCAGCAGTGCTCATGCAGTCTCAGGCTGAGTGCATGATGCTATTTCCAGCAACCCAGCTCAGCCGCATCCCACAATCCTTTGGTGCCATTAGACCAACTTCACAACGCCTAGATCCAACTTCAGCCGCCACACATATGGAACTTCAAGTAAAGCAATCTAAAAGCAGTGTGAAAAAATCCACATCACCAACAGGTTTGGAAAAGCGGGTCTGCTGCGTGACGGAGAGGACAGGCAAGCTAAGGAGTGAATTTACCTCAGAGTGACACTAGTCCATCTATTTAGCAGCCGTAATATACAGATGATCTTCTAACATGCTTTTATATTTTATGGTTATTATGAAGCGCCTGCAAATAATTTAATATACCTATTGATTAAAAAAAGGCTACATACATTACAAAACATTAAATAAATGTAAAATATATAATAACACAGATCACACAAAGGGGGAGAGGAATATTAAAACTAAATTGAATGTTAAAACTCCAACTTCCTGTTGTCCTTCATCTCGCTGCAGATTCTCCTTCATCTCACAGCCCCCCCCCGGCCGGTCTCCAGCCAACGATCCAGGCGTGTGTGCTGTTCACTTCGAGCACGTCTATCGTTGCATTGTCCCCCAACTAAGTTTTTCAGTGTGTCCTAAACTAATGTGGTTTTTGCTCGAGTGGGTTTAATGTGTCAAGCCCCCTTAGCTGTCACGCATGTAGGTGTGGGCATTTTTTCTCCGCAAGCTACCACGACGCCCGCGGACGGTGTGCGGCCGTAACATCGGCATAAACCGTTTGATGCGCCGCCGTAACCGTAACCAAAAGATGAGCCTTCCGACGGTTCTGTGTGACCCAGAGAAAGCTCAGCACGGAATGCATAGTTTAGAAAATTACGAGCGAATAAATACGTTCTAAAAAAGGAAAGTAAGGAACTCCTTAATTGTGGTCCCGGGGAGGGAGGGGGCCTGTCAGGTGTCTGCTTTCAAGCCCTGTCATTGTCCCCTCTGCTTCATCATCTACTCCGTTGAGAAGACGGGGTTTCTTACTTTAAAACCTTAGACCCCAGATTGACAGGGGGGTCAAACTCATTTTCACTGAGGGCCACATCAGCATAGTGTCTGTCCTCAAAGGGCCAGATATAACTTCTACATGTAACTAAATGTTATGAAAAATAAATGTAACTATTCCTTAATGTTAAAAAACTCATTACTTATCTATTATAACTTTTTAAAGTGTCAATTACAGTTGCATAAAAAACATGTTTTCTTGTTACTCTACATAAATCCTTTTAAATGGTCTCTGCTTATTAAAACCCACATAACTCCATTAATGAAGGATCAGACTTAATAAAGAAAAATAACATAGAACTGCACTAGAAAGAACATGTATTATATGTGTAACATTTAGCAAAAAAAAGGCTGCATACAGCCTGGCATCCAACTGATGGTTTGATGACAACAATTTTTCTGCATACACACATAAGACCTGCAAATATTGAATAATTACAACAGGAGCTACACATAAATAATATGTAATCAATTAAAGAAACATTTTTAGAAATTAAAAACTTTTATGCTTTCGCAGGCCACATGAAATGCCATGGCCGGCCGCATTTGGCCCCCGGGCCTTGAGTTTGACACGTGCTTTAGAAAATGCTGCTACTGTCAAGGTGAATGTTTGTGTCTTTTTAGTCTACACTACAAAGTGTGACTTAAAACAAAGCTGGGATTTTAAGTAAGTAAGTAACCGTTTCATTTTGGAAGAGTGAAAACAAGTCTAGAATAACAAAATAGGACAAAAACAAGACAAAATTATATAAACACAAGTCCAAAAGGGAGTGAGAAGAAGAAAAATCTTATACTTCCCTTTGATTTCAAGAGTGTGTTCATTTATTTATTATTCATCCCAGAAATGGGGGTTACATTTGTCTTGGGTTTGATCAACTTAAAGCAACATTTGCTTTAAGTTGTCTGCCGTTTGTACTTATTGCTTTCCTTAAGTAGGATGGGGGGGGAAATCGGGGAAAAATCTGAAATCGAATTAAAAAAAATAAATCTGAGATTTTATTTTTTGGCCATATTGCCCAGCCCTAATTTATATGAACTGGTAATGAAGACTCGTCAGCATAGTCATGGTACGTTATTATTATTATACTAAATTTTGTTAGAAAGTCCATCTCTATTTTATTGCTTATAGTTTTTAAAATGTAATAGAGATATGAATCATTACATATGTGCACAATAGCTCTAAAGATACCAAAGCTTCTGTCACTACACCTCCTGTACTAATCATGACCTTATTGTCCTACTGCAATAAAGATTATGTCATAATTCACGTTGTTTATTGTTAGGAATTTTTCATATTTAATTATTGATCAGATTTGGTCAAAAATGTTCAATAGCTTTGAAGATGCTGTAGTTACTGACACAAAACCTCCTGTACTGACTAATCATGACCTTATTTTCCTACTACAATAAGGACTACGCAAAAAAAATTCTAGCATCTTCAGAACTATTGAGGATTTTTGACCAAATCAGATCCATTTGTAAATATGAAAAAATCCTTAAAATAAACAAAGTAATTTATTGACATTCTTTAATTTAGTATGACAATAATGTCATGATTAGTCCGTACAGAAGGTTTGGTGACAGTAGCTTCAGTATCTTCATAACTACTGATAACTTTAGTCATGATTCATATCTATTAAAATTTGAAAAAGTATATGGAACAAGATAAAATAAAGATGGACTTTCCTACAAAAATATTGTTTGTAACAAGAATATGCTTTTTAATAATGTTTAAATAATGGGGCGGCCGTGGTGCAGCGGTAGGGCGGTCGACCCATAATCGTAATATTTCAGGTTCGATTCCCGCCTTGCACGGCCATGTGTCGAAGGGTCCTTGGGCAAGACACTAAACCCCACCTTGTCTCTGGTGGGAGGTTGGCGCCAGTGTTCGGCAGCAGAGCCGCCATCAGTGTGTGAAGGTGTGTGTGACTGGGTGAATGGGACTGTGACTGTAAAGCGCTTTGGGCCTTCGTAAGAGGGGTAGAAAGCGCTATATAAGTATTTACCATTTATGATTTTTTTTGAGATTATTGATTTTTTCATAGTTCACATAGGTTGTACTTTGTTGACGGCCCCATGACAGCCGGCTGCTGCATGTTTGCATTCAAAGCTTGAAGCAAACAATTCGGATTAAAAGGCAAAAAAAAATTATATTTTTTCTTTAAAAATGCATTTGTGGTTCACTCTCTGTGTTAATACAAAAGGATTGAGATACTTGCTGCCACATATGAATTTTGATCAGAAGAGTTATTGAAGCAGGAAGTTCGAATCTGTGAAAAACGTTCTGATTTATCGAACCTCAGCTGCCAGAGAATTTAAAATAATGAATCCATGGTTTGCAAGTGAGGAAGCTGGAAACAAACTCTGACAAGACAAGAAGACGCAGCTGCAGCTGAGTTTCCGCGGAAAAAGAAAGACCTGCGTTGGAAGATCGACTCGAGGCTGAGCGCAGCAACTTCCAGCAGGTGACAATGAAACGCTGTCCATCCTCCCCTTTTTACTGGGACGCAACGCTGGCGAGTTACGCCACGCTTTGGTGCTTTTTTTTGGAGCCGCACGGCAAAGAGACGGATTCTGATGATGAGGAAAGGGAAGCCGACGTGTTTGATAGAGATGTGGCTCAGCTGTTTCTGATACAGAAGATGAGGACTTTGATGGATTTTAAATGCTGATTGATGACTGAAAAAAGAAATCACAACCAACTCAGTTTTCCGCTCGCTGCCTTTTTAAAACACACCAGCATGCACATTTCACCGGTATGTGTGTTAACGTTAAAAACAGAAAAAAAACACTCAAATTTAAAACGGCGCCGTTTAATCCAGTGCTGTTGTATTGTAGGGAGAGGAGTGTGTTATTAAATAATATGGCTTTAATTGTGTGTGTGTGTCTGGCAGTTCAGTGTGTGGTGTGGCTCTTTGACTATCACAGTTAGAAATGTCGGCTCTATGTGTCTAACTTGTTCGCGCCCCCCCAGTGTTGGAGGCATACAGATTACGTAAAGTTTCGGCCAATCAGATCAACCAGAAAGGTTCCTGCCCCCAAGTGACAAAATACCCCTGAACACCGCCCCCAATTGTAAAATACGGGGTCACTTGGTTAGGATTGTAAGGTTCACTCACTCAGTTCTTAAATACGCCATCTTAGTTGTCTTTATGCCCTTTCAATGTATGGCAGACGTGATCCCATAGAGTGCATGATGCTATTTCCAGCAACAAGATGGAACACCCATGCTCAGCCGCATCCCACAATCCTTTGGTGCCATTAGACCCAACGTTCACACGACCTTCACCACAATATGACGCAACTTTCAAGTTAAAAAGCAATCATTAAAAGCAGTGTGAAAAAATCCACCATCACCAACAGGTTTGGAAAAGCGGGTCTGCTGCGTGACGGAGAGGACAGCGCAAGCTAAGGAGTGAATTTACCTCAGAGTGACACTAGTCCATCTATTTAGCAGCTCCGTAATATACGAGATGATCTTCTAAACGTGCTTTTATTATTATGGTTATTATGAAGCGCCTGCTCGCTCATCATTTTATTTTCATTCTGTGTGGTCAGTGCTTTTTTGTGGCAGAACAAAGCCGAAAGAACGGTTAGGTGAAGGCTAACATGCGCTAACAACAACATTTAGCCTGGATGAACATAAAATCCATGCGGGAAATGCCACAATCTGCATCTTGGCTGCATGTAAATATGTAGGAATAACACCAGCCTTTATTTTGTCGGCACATGACTGGAAACACAAATCCACGTGATTGAACGGAGCGAGGGCGGAGCGCGGAGGCGTCCGCACTTTGCACCCGGCGTCCGTGAAGCAGCCGGTTGGTCCTTTTTGAGCTAAAGCCTTCTTAAAGCCTTCTCTGGAGCGAAACATCCGTCTATGCGTGACGTTAAACCAGAGCAGCAGTGACACACGATTGTGCCACCTGTCAATGTCAATTTGAATCTTTTCATGCTAACTTTGTATGTCAGCTTTTAATCTACTGGCTGTGATGCTTCAAGGATCCACTCCATTTAAATTGTGTTTTTAAAATATTCCATTCTGAAAATGGAGGACATTTACATATAATTTAAGAGTAAAACTTTGTTTTTGAGTATTTCTTTATTCAAATAATGATGGATCAGGAGCAGACGGAAATCAGGACCAGGCTAAAGTCTCCCTGTTTTGGTCTGCTCCTCCTTATCCCCTCCTCTTCATCTTTGTTTTCCTTAACTTTAAATTGTTTTAACATTTGCACTGAGATTTTTTTGAATGAAAGATAGAATATGGCAGTTAATTGTAGTTTCTGGACAAAAATGATCCTTGCTTTTAAAAATTAGGCAGAAGATGAATCTGTATCAGAGGGCTGCAGTGCGGAAGAGAGGACACTGGAGAAGGCGGAGCGTAGCTGTCAACCATCCAAAATTCCAACAATGAGGAAACAGATCATTATTTTACTTTGGAGGTGGAGGATGTTTAAGAACAACGAGGAGCAGCATTGTCTAAAAACTGCAGGAACTGCGAAGTTCTCACTCTCACTCGTCACCAGAGTGGACTGGGCAGGATTTTTGCAGTGCTCTGCAGTCTGCAGAGATTCTGCAATTTTTAGATAATGCTGGTTATTGTTGATTTTGAAAAATGTAGTTGCTCCCAATCCAAAATAATGGTAGGATCAGCCTCTTCCTACAATCAGAGTCCTGACATATAGCTCCACCCCCACACCTTCAGCTAAAACGCCTCAAAACTGTGAAGTTTTAGTGTCTTTGCTGGTCTTTGGCGTAAATGAAAAGGTTCCCGCTCCTTCTCCCTCTGCTCCCTCCTAAAATTTAAAGTTAGGCAGAAATGCATTGGGTTTGAATAGCCCGCCAATAATGTCTGCTATGACGAACTAATGTACATTTGTCACATTAAGTGCTAAAATGTCACATTAGGTGCTGAAACTATCGTAACACGTATGTTGGAACAACAGTAAACCACGTTTACGTTGGTAAATAAGAGCATTTTTAAAGCATTTCATTAACGTTACTTATCATATTAATTGGGGCTGATGACAAGACGCCACTGAGGAAAACAGCAATGAGGCTGATGGAAAAGAAACCGAGGTTGGGGCGTCTCAAAGCGGGGCAAAATCGGAACGCATCGCAGAAAAATATAATGCTCAACTTTAAATTTCAAACGTTGCATTCAGCAACTCCAACACGGCAACCTGAGCTAACGCTGAGAAAAGGAAAGACCCTCCCACCAGAACGTGGTGACGTCATGACGCTACTTTAGGGCTTCTAAAATTTTTGAGTGCAAGACACAAATAAGCTTTAAAATATTCAGCACTGTTGAGTTAAATTTGAATAAATGTTAATAAAGGTCAATACTTTGTATTGGAATCAACTACAAAATGACATAAGTTGTGTAACCTTAACAGTTATGAGCCAATACAACTGTTTGGGTTTACATAGCATCACCTCCTCATCATCTCTGTTTCCTGCACCAACATCTCCATTGAAATCTGCACCAATGACAACTTTCTCACTTCTAGGAATATTCATCATCTCTTCATCAAGGTCCACAAAGAATTTCCCCTTTTCCTCCAGCTCACATCCTACCTGTGGGGCACATCCACTAACAACATTAACCATCACACCTTCCATTTCTATCTTCAGATTTATCACTCCATCTGACATTTATTTTACCTCCACAACACTCCTAGCCTTACTACCTGTCCACCTGGTCTCCTGGACACAGCATGTCTAGCTTCCTCCTCTGTATCATGTTAACTAACGCTCTACCTTTTCCTGTCATAGTTCCAACATTCAAATTCCATACTCTCAGCCCAACAGGGGTTGACATAGCCCAGAAATTTGCACTGGTTTTTGAAAGTTACTGGCCCTGCCTGAAAGTTACTGGCCCGACACCGCGCACAAACCCCCCCCGAAAATTTTAATATGGTGCAATTTGGTGCTTTCTGGTGACATCTAGCACTTATTTATACACTTTTCAATTACTGAAAATAGACTGTATCAAACTTAAATCTGCTCTAGTCTGTTTCAGACTTTTTGAAGAGAGCACTGCAGTGTAGTACGTAACACTACTTAAGAAGTTTTTATGCTGCTTCTAATCACTGCTATTTCACATTTGTCCGTAATCAATAGTTAAGAAGTTTTATTTACTTTTTTGCTCTGACTGCCTTGAGGTTCTGCTTTTTGTTACTGTTGCTTAGTTGCATTTACTTTTTAGATCCTTAATTACTGTTGTTCAAATTTGCAGTTACTTGTTTAAACTTGCAACATTACGTTTACTTTTAGTTACTTTAGTTACTTAATTAAATTAAATAATTGAAAAATTAAATAAAATTAAATTACTGAGATCATTCAGCTTTTGACTAGAAATACTTACTGCTTACAGTGCTGTAAAGAAAAACAAAATGAAGTACTTTGACATTCTACTGCATTTGAGTCTGAGATTCAGGTATTTGAAGTTGCCTTTGATTCTTTGACATTCAGCTGAAAGCTTAGTGCATACAGTTTCATCTTCAATGCATTCATTAAATATATTGCTGTCCATACTACTAATTCCACCCATTACTCCATCTAACATGTTCCTATCTATTCCTATTTATACAATCATGGCAGACGTCAAACTTTCAAAGCGATGAAGACGAGGTAAATCTACACATTTTCGCAAAATATACTTCATTGAAAAAGGGGAAAAAATATTTAAACCGTTAGATATTTTAGTGGTCCGAGCGGACAAGTGAAAAATAAAGTCTTATGGTCCGAACTGCTCGAGCGAGCTGGACTGGGCCAGCAGACAAATGGCTATGTCGAGCCCTGCCCAACACCCAGACTTTCCTCTTCTCTCTCTTTCTACGAATGTGCCTTCCTCCTCTCCATCTTCAACCAACAGTTGTCCAATTTCATTCCTGACTAGGCCCGCACAATATACCGCAAATTTATCGTTATCGCAATATCAAGCAGTGCAATATCCATATCGCAAAAGTCAGCAAAAATCGCAATAAATGGTTACCTTAAATGTGCTAAAACAATCTTTGGTAGCTTGAAGCATTTAACAAATCAAATAAGTCAATTTATGCATTTGACCAATTGGATGGACCCTTTCACGTTCTTGACCAATCAGATAGAGGTATTATGTTAGATGTTTGCCTCCTACGTCAACGAGGGTCATTTGGAGTATAATTTTTAAATTGTTGCAGTGAAATTGTAATGATGTTTTTGGTTGTTTTACTATTTGTGTATATACCGCAAATTATATCGTTATCGCAACATTGATCACTAATATCGCATATCGCAAGTTTTGCTCATATCGTGCAGCCCTATTCCTGACACAACCCTCTGTATTTATCCGGGCTTGGGACAGGCACAACGAGACCCTGGCTTCAGCCCCCTCGTGGCTGCATCGGTCATAGTTTGTACATATAAATCTTTATATTTACTGTGTTCTGTAGAATGAAGAAATGCTGCAATCAAGGAGGCAATCAAGGACACCCCGATGGGAATTTTCCTCCTAATGGAAAGTGGCAGTGGTGAGGAAGAGGACAATCTGGTGGTCCACAGCTCCAAGGCTGTGGTGGTCGACCTACCAAGTGTTGGAGTGGCAGTTACCATGCTGTTTGGCCTTTTTTACAACACAAACCTGGATTACTCTCCTCAACTAAGAAACACCGTTGAGGTAATCTAGAAAACTGTAATGGAGTTGGAGGGTAGAGTTATGTTTAAAAGGGTTCAGGCCTTTAAGATCTGACTCTTTGAATGAAATTGTTGAAAATGCTTTTTCTAAAGTGTGGAAGCCATCTTCCAAACAAAGAGAAGTATGCAAAGCCCAATAAAGAAAATGCCTAAATGAAAGATTGTGGAAGACTGGGAATAACTCAAAAGTTGAGTTTATTCATGATGCGTCTTTTTTATTCATTAAAGGAATGGGGAGAAAATGTACGCTTTTACAGAAAGTGACAAAGAGGTCTAATCCAAAGTAAGGTTAGGATACTTAACTACTTAACCTTCAGTTAACTTTTTCATTTATGTGCCCCCCCCCCCTTCAGAGCTTATTTTAATGTGATTTCACATCTGAATGAATTCCATATGACAGCATAAAATATTTGCTGATAAAATGCTGTAAAAATAGGATCATCATTTGGCATTGGATTGTATGAAGAGCTGCATTGGCTGCTGGACAAACTTGCAAACTGTTCTCTCTCTGAAGACTTAATCATGCCACCTCCCCATGCTGTGTCTCTGCATGCAGGTTCCAGGAAGTAAGGCTGAGCATGACGATGAAGAGGAGGAGGAGGACGACAAAGAGAAGTGCTGCTCAGAGCCAGGATGTACTTCCTTTGCATGCTGGGATACCATAATGTGGTGCAGAATTTTTCATCAAAGCATGTGACACTTCCTAATGTTTCAGTAGGTTTTGGTTTTCAATACGTCAAAGTTTATTAATGGCGGCCACAAAAAAACTGTCAGTAGTTGATGAATTGATTTGAATGTCTGGTTTGATGCTTTAGTGCCACTTGGTTTATAACTCTTTAGACAGAATCATTTTTGTTTCTTCAGTAACTTTTTGATACCTTCTAGCTTGAAACGCTGGACAGCATTGGCCATAAATCAAGCATTAGTTGTGTCAACCTCGTACAAATCCCAACTGCAACAGTCTAAACCAAATTGCTGTAGCTCTGAAGGAGAGACAGAGCAGAAACTATACTTTCTGAGACTTCACCAGAGAAACCTCTACCTGCTGAAGCTGGTTGTAACCTTTTCTGGCCTGAGGTATCCAGCGAGTAGAAACAAGAACATCTATCATTATTTGACTTTTTTAAAATGTTGCTTTCTTGAAATGATCCAATATAATAAAATAATATTGGAGCTTTTGCATGAGTACAAGGAATAACGGAAGACAACACAAAGTTTTAGAAAGGAATTTCATGAGCCAACTCTTTTGTTGTATGCGGCGCCTCACAGCAGAAAATGGCTGAAACCTCTCCAGCCTTTTAAGGAGAGCCTGGTCCTCTCCTGATCTCACTGCATGTTGACAGCATCGTGGTATTGGCGTCTCACAGGTCACTTCTGATAGTCAGTGTTGGCTTCTTCTATTCCTCTCTTTTTAGAATCTGATGATAGTATTTTATAACGAGTCCATCTTTCTTGAAATGTATTTAGGTTAAAGATAAATGTCCTGTTTTTGAGCAAAGACAAGTGATAACTCACTTGGTTTTCCGCTCTATCCTCTTCTGATCTTGAAGTCTGTTCACAGCGCTGTGATAGAACAGGCGTCTCACTGAAGAGTCCATGATGTTGATGTTGGTGTTGTCTTCTTCGATGTTATCCTCCCTTTTTAGACTGTGATGATAGTCGATGTTTGTCTTTAACATTCAAAGTACTTATTTATAATCAAACAAAACAGACTGAAAGATCGTTTAATCACATTGATCTAACTTGTATCTAACCTAGTCGTGAATCGTTTAGACTAGATAGCAGGCTATCATGCTAACAGCAGTTTTTTTTTTTGTTTTTTTAATATCTAACGGACACGAAGACATGAGAACCGTTTGGTCGGGGTTGATACGCCGCCGCGCGCCTAATCGTAACCTTAACCCTAAACCTTCCTCCAGGCCTGTGCAGCCCAGAGAAAAGTTCAGCACGGACTGCATCATGTATGTAGAAAATTCCGAGCGAATAGATAAGTTCTAAAAAGGAAAGTAAGGAACTCCTTAATGTGGTCCGGGGAGGGGGCTGTCAGGTGTCCTGCCTTAAATGTTCTCCTGGTTTCTCCTGGTCATTGTCAAGCCCCCAAGAATCATATACCCCACCGTGATTGGTTGGTTTATCAGCTTTGCGCACAACACGGAAAAGGTGTCTTTCATACAAACTGGCGGGCCGCATTAAGATTAAACTTTCATATTAAGGCGGGGGCCGCAAAATATTATCTTGGGGGCTGCGAGGTTGAGACCCCTGCTGTAGACTCTAGGACTGGTACACTAGCCGCAGGTCGGAAGAACGAATCAATAGTTCACTTACTCATAGCTCAGACGCACATACCAGGTTGTGATGATATTTGTCTTTTGTTTCCTTCCCACAGATGTTTAGGCACGCTCGATTATCTCTAGGCCCCTCCCCCTCCACGCATTTTAGCCACTTACAGTGGCTTTCGCTATTCTTCTCACACGCAGTGGCCGCCTCACAGACAGGCATCACTCAATGAGACGAGAGTGTGTGCTCGCGTTTCATGAGTATGTGCGCGAGTGTGTGTGTCTGTCTGCGTGTCTCATTGATTATTTCATTGCTCATTTTATTGATCTTTGACGTGAGAACCGCTACTTCCACGTTTAATGTATAAAAAATACAAAAGGTGGGGGAGGCAAATTTACTGGTAGCATATGTGCGACTGGATGTAAAATTCAGTCGCACACTCTCAGATTTTGCTTGCAAAATGCGACCAATTGGTCACAGTCTGGAGCCCTGATAACGGTAGAACTGCTACTCGCTTCATAGAGAAAATAACATCCCATCAAGCTCCAATCACATCCTTAAATTATTTCAGCATTTAAATTTGTTTTCACATAAATATTCCATTTTATTGTAAGTAAACTATATAACAATTTGCTTCAAAGTCAATTTATATATATTTTTAGAATTTTGACATAAACCTTCATGACACTAAGAAGTCAGTATTTAACTTTATTGTGCATCATGAAGCTGCTGCATACCAGACTAACAGCTGCACATGTCCTGCATCAAGGCAGATCTCTGCTCAGGTGGAGGAGAAACCTCACTGGAGTAACTCCTTCCTGCTGGGTCTGACATGGTCACAGTGGAATGTTACAGGGGGTCTGGATGACCCAATTGCAGAAATGAAGAGGCAAGAGTAGTGAGGTGAATAGTACAATTTATTAAAATAAAATTAACAATATTTATATATTTCTCCCCAGGTCATCATTCTTCTCCCTGAAAAGAAAATTGATCACATAATTAGGGAAAAACAAAAACAAAGCAATGGAGCTGAAAGGAGACACTCAGACATCTGTGTTTCTCCTAAAATGTACAGTGGAGCTGCATAGCTGCTGGGTGTCACATCAGAGCATCAGAGTGAAATTGTTCTCAGGTCAGCTTCATCACACTTTGCTCCACAGGATTAACAATGACAAACCACAGCAGAGGTGGAAAATCAAGGAGAAAAATCGACTAAACATACGGAGCTAACAGCATGAGGTCAGAATTAATTTCTGTCAGTATTCACATTCACAGCATATTTTTTAGATTAAAACAGAATTAAAAGAATAAAAAACATTTAGTTTAATCTAATTGTCTGGCAGTTTTTATAAGATTTTTAAAAGTAAATATTTAAAACCTCACATTTAGTCGTTTTAATCTTTTAAAATTTTGATTAAAACGTTCAGTAATTTACACAAATAAGTCCCCTAGACCCCCTCTTCCCCCCCACGGACTTTAACCTAAATATAGGTGGTTGTAAACAAATTATGATGTTGAGCAAATTAGCCAATTGATGCCAGATGAAAAAAATTCTAAAGCAGATGTGCCTTATTATTAACAGAGATGGGGCACAAATATAAAATATTTTGAATTGTTTTTAAATATCAGATTATTTAAATATTTGCTTTTCAAATTAACAGTTCAAAATCTTGCTACTAATTCCTTAAAAATAACTAACTCCATTTGTTCCAAAAAAAAAAAAAAATTCAGTTTAAATAAATGTCAAGTGCTCCAGAATTGTTTGCATCCCCTGCACTTGAAAGGGGTTCTACCTTGCTTTTCAGAAAGATGAAGCAGGATTCCACTCAGATTGTTTCTCTTTTCCTCTCTTTTATTTTTGAAGTCATGTGAACAACCAGGTGAAAAACCTTCAAACACAAGTGAAAATCTGGTGATTACCATAACAATTATCACAATTAATACAATTTTCAAAGCATAAATATAAAGAACAGATTATTCTAGTCAATCAAACAATTTATGCATTACTACAGCCAAAATAAATGTCTGACTCTTACCAGCTGTATCTTCATAGGCAAGATGTTTTTCTTACAGAACAATACAAAGCTGCTGCTTTTCTCTCTGGTCAAATGTTTCTGAGCACTTTTATATGCTCCCACTGACAACAATCAGCTGCTTTCCTTGTTATCTCAATTGTTCCCACCTGGTGTGATTAGCGCCAGTGGAGCAGATCAGCAAAACCAAACAGGTCCCTGAGTTTACCGCAACAATAAATGTAATATTTTCAGTTTGATCAATATCCAATAATATTTCACATATCCTGACAGTGCAAAGGCACCTTTAAAGGTTTGACCTTCATAAAAGGTTAACTCAAATCTATCCAAAAAGTAATGATCTAACATAACTTTTAAAAAGTTTGTATTACTACCAAATCTCCATCACCTAGAAAATACCTAACCTAAATATTTAACGTGAAAATAAAGCACTTTAGTAAATATTTGTAAATAAACTCAATTAAAAAGTGTTCAAATCAGAAATATACATTTCTAATTATTACTGAAACGTCCACATGCAAATTTGTTTTTTTAAAATGAGACAAAAATGTATTTTTTCGAGTAAATAATAGGAATTAATTAATTTGAAAAACCTGTTTTTTTTTATTTTTTCAATTGTGTAATAATTACTTCTGATGCTTCTCTCATACGTTTATTAATAAATTGTTGGACTATTTGGCAAAAACCTGAAGCTGGTTGTGAACATTTTCAGGCTTGAAGTATCCAGTAGAAACAAGAACATCTATCATTTCTATGACTTAAATAAAATGTTTTCTTTAAATAAGCCAATATAATAAACTAATTTCAATACATTTGGATGAGTACAAGGAATACAGAAGAGAACAAAAGGTGTTGCTGATGTTTTTTTTTTTTTTCATTTCATATTTTTTCCTCCATTAGCTGTATTTTGAACAAAATTTTAAAAACCTTTTTCAAAACACAAAACAGGAACCAACTCACTTGTCACGGGGGGCCATAGGTATTAATCAGCCTGTCCCTCTACTCCTCCGAGGTGGCCAGAGGGAGGAGCCTCCGAACGATAACCTGACAACAGAATAAAGACATTTGACTTCACAAGTAAAAATTTCAAACAATCTGCGTGTAAAAAATTGTTTAAATAAGAAAATGACATGAAATTTTAAACGTTGTGCATACACTAAGCATTTACAGAAGTCATTGTGATAGATGAAAAAAAACAACAAAAGTTTAATGATGATTACTCTAAAAAGGCTAATTTGAAAGGTGTCTGTTTTCATTTGAAATCAATTTGAAAAGATTTGTAACTATAAATTTTACTTTGAAAAAAATATATATTGTGGAGAAATGCTGTGTGTTGTATGTGGAAAGGATGCACTGATGAAAAGCATTTTATTTGTGAGAAACACTCAAAAAGTAATGAAAATGTCATACAGTATACTGATTATGTTATAACGAGTGCATCATTCTTAAAAAGTACTTTGGTTAAAGAGAAATGTTGTGTTTTTGAGCAAAGACTTATAACTCACGCGGTTAGCTGCAGCCCTTCTAATGTCTTCCCGGGCCCTGTTGGTGGCGCTATGCCACTGCAGGGGCCTCGGCCACTGGAGGGGCCTTGGCACCTGCGGCCTCAGCGCCGGTGGTTCCTGAGCCGGAGGCCTCTGCGCCGGGGGCCCATTCGCTCCCTCTGCCTCCTCTGCCGGGACCTCCTCTGCCGGGGCCTCCTCTGTTGCCTGTTGGTTTTGCATCTGGAAATTTGGGAGACAAACGTGAAATGGTTAACGTTGAGGTAGCTACAAGGTGAGCACTTTGTTAGCTTACATTTTATTTTACAATGGACAAAGACAATAAAAGCATATCTATCTAACAAACAAACTATAGTTTCCACACACAAAGAAAAAAATTCTAATAATGAGACAATATCTCACCTTTGGTTCCCTATCGGTTTCAGGTTGTCTGTTAGTTTTTGGGGAAAAAACAAACAAAAAAACTGCTGTTATGATAGTTAATTGTAACTATGGAACGTAACTTCCTAGTAACAAAATTATATCCATCTTTGACAGCCGACTGCAACACAGAAGTACACTGTGTGATGTGATCATCATGGAAGTAGCTAATGTTAAATGTTGTGTTTTTGAGCAAAGACTTATAACTCATGCGGTTGGCTGCAGCCCTTCTAATGTCTTCCCAGGCCCTGTTGGTGGCGCTATGCCACTGCAGGGGCCGAGGCCACTGAAGGGGCCGAGGCCACTGGAGGGGCCGAGGCCACTGGAGGGGCCTTGGCACCTGCGGCCTCAGCGCCGGTGGTTCCTGAGCCGGAGGCCTCTGCGCCGGGGGCCCATTCGCTCCCTCTACCTCCTCTGCCGGGACCTCCTCTGCCGGGGCCTCCTCTGCCCCCTGTTGGTGGGGGCACCTTTGGTTCCCTATCGGTTTCAGGTTGTCTGTTAGTTTTTGGGAAAAAAACTGCTGTTATGATAGTTAATTGTAACTATGGAACGTAACTTCCTAGTAACAAAATTATATCCATCTTTGACAGCCGACTGCAACACAGAAGTACACTGTGTGATGTGATCATCATTGAAGTAGCTAATGTTAAATGTTGTGTTTTTGAGCAAAGACTTATAACTCATGCGGTTGGCTGCAGCCCTTCTAATGTCTACCCAGGCCCTGTTTGGTTTACAGATGTGAGAAAATTTCTTTTGTGAGAAAAAACGGTCAAAAAGTATTGAAACTTTAATTAATGTAATGAGTATTTTATGACGAGTGCATTATTCTTAAAATGCACTTTGGTTAAAGAGAAATGTCATGTTTTTTAGCAAAAATGTATAACTCACTTGATTCTCCCAACGGATCCTCTCCAATTCTGTGGCCCTTCCCAGTGCTCCGTGCCATATAAAGGCTCTCCTCGGGGCTCTGGGAGGGGCTTGGCGTCTGGGCAGTGGGGGACTCTTGGAGGGTCTGAGCCTCTGGGCAGGGCTGGGCCTCTGGGCAGGGGTGGGGCTCTGTGAGGGGGGTGGGGAGTATTTTTAACTAGGGTTGTGCCGATGGACGATACCATCGTCACACGGTTACATGAACAAAATATCTTGATCGGATCATTGGTGGGATTAGAATCCAACCGTGTACATGAGCCCAGAAAAACTTTTTTAGATTATAAAAAACGTTCTCATGGGTCACACTTTTGGTCGGAATAAATCATCCGCACATGCGCAGTAAAAACCGGAAGAGATTAGTTCCGCCGAGCGGCTAGAGAGATAGATATGGCAGCTCGGTAATATACTAGATGATCTTTTAAACATGCTTTTATTAATGTTACGGTTATTATGAAGTGCCTGTTCGCTCATCATTTTAATTGTAATCGGTGTGGTCAGTGTTTTTTCTGTTGAACGGAGCCGAAAAGAAGCCCGTATTAGCAGTGTACTAACAACACGGGCTAACAACATTAGCATGAACATAAAATGTATCCATGCCGGAAAGGCTGCAATCTGCATCTTGGCTACACGTTAATATGTGGGAATAACATCAGCCTTTATTTTGTTGAGACACGACTGGAAACACAAATCCACGTGATTGTTGGAACGGTTTTTTAAGGACTGAGGGACATTTCTGCTTTAAAGCTTACAGCGCCCCTCAGCCGCTGTGTGTGTGCTGGCGCTCCGAGCCCTGACACACTTTTACCGGGAGACCCAGTTCTCCTAAGTTCTGTAGCTCGCTCATGTAGAGCGGCGGGACGGATCACAGTCCTCAGTCTCCCACATGTAACGAAGCACCCCCCCCTTCCCCTCACAGCTGTAAGTCCGTCTGCTCTGCTAGAGACACGGTCGCAGCTCCACTGGTCCACCTGACTAATCAAGTGCAGGAGGAGCGGACCACTTCTTTTCTATTTTGTTTTTTTTTAAAGTCATTTCCCTCAGTTTATACTGGATCATCGCGGATGAGTCATTATTTGGGAACACAACAAATTGTAATAATGAAACAGAGTATCTCACCTTCAGGGTTTTTTTCTTCTGTGATTTATTGCGTCCGTTAGTTTTTGAAAAGAAAAAAAACATCTGCTGTTAGCATGATAGTTATTAATTGTAACTATTGAATGTCATTTCCAGCAAAGTTATATCTATCTATATATATTAGGAGTGTAACAATAAGCTAAAAATCTCAATAATTTGGTTCGATTCAGACTTCGGTTCGTAACGGTTTGGTTCGGGCCACGGCTGTTTAACAAATCTGCTTGATTTGATATAAATTGCTATTTATGGACTATATTTTTTCTATTTTCTGTCTAACTGTCGAACCATAGTTTCCAAACACAAAAAATTGTAATCAATGACACAGAAAAATGTATCTCAACTCTTTGTTAGTCTGAAAATTGACTGATGTTGTATTAGTGAAGTTATTTTTTTGAAAGCAAAAACCCGCCGTTACAATAGTTGACAAATGGTATGACTCGGGAGATACCACCTGGACAGATATGACTGCTTTGTAACTGTACCTGTTATTAGTGACCTGAAGGAGGCGCTGTTATACTCTGTATGTTGGAGCAAGTTTTCTGTTTGGTTCTGTTAATAAAGGAAAGCCGATGAGTGGCTAAAGAGAGACGTGGCTGCCCGTCTGATTTCTTCAGAATTATTCCACTGCAGGTTGGAAAAAGGTATAAGCCTACACTGAAGAATGAAACCTGCTAACAAGAATAATAGCCTGTTAATTGTAACTATGGAACGTCACTTCCTGGCAACCAAATTATATTTCTTTTTTTTACATTTTACACACACCCATATATATATATATATATATATATATATATATATATATATATATGTGTGTGTGTGTATATATATTATTATTATAACTTTCCAGGACAAAAAAGGCAGTAAAAAATTACTTGCAAAATGCATTTATTGGCTTTATGTAACAATAAATAAAATCGACCTATGTAGGTGATTTGCTTAATAAAATAAAAGCTGTTAGCTTCCAGGAACCAAAAACTTAACACTGGCCTGAAAAAAACTTACTGTGGCATACGCTATCTTTGTGTAGCAATGTCAACACTGATTCTGTGGACATGTGACTGTCACCTCGTCACCTAACAGCTGTTGAACCTGAACTGCAATGACTGCAATGAGAGCCCTTCAATTTTCCCAGGGTCAAATTGATTATCTGAGGGGAATGGAAAAAAAGGTTGCCTCATTTGAATCTCAATTGCAACAACTAGTAACAACATAGTGCTTTGACAAGTCTGACATTTCTGATATTTCTACCCAAATTGACTCATTAGAAAACCAGAATAGACGAAATAATGTCCTAATTGATGGACTGACTCAAGACGCTGCCTTTGAAATCTGGTTAGATTCTGAAAAGAAAGTCAGGGAATTCATGAGCAAGATGCTGAAAATTGTCTCAAAAACGATTGAAATCGAAAGAGCCCATCGCATCGGAAATCCCAAACGAAATGCTGGAAAAGCGAGGCCCATTGTAGTAAAATTATTGAGATACAAAGACAAAGAACTTATCCTTGCAAAGGCTAAGGCTCACCTGAAAAACTCTGGCATCTATGTCAGTGAGGATTTCTCTGATAGTATCAGAAAGAAGAGAGCTGAGCTACTACCTGCTATGAAGCAGGCCAGAGAGAGAGGAAACTTTGCTGTCATTAGCTATGATAAACTAATACCGTAGTTAAACCCCGTCAACAACAGCAGACGGAAGCTAACAACAGAGTTTAAACTGCCCTGTCCTGCAAGAATACCCTACCTCCAAGGATTACTTTTTCATCTGTCCTATTCTGTACATGTTGACCACAGATGACAATGAATTGTGGGGCTCTTCTGCAGTTTTCTACTTGAGCATGACCCAGACCAAAACTGTAATTCTCAGATTCAAGAAAATAATTTTGGTACGTCTGAATACTATTGTGAAAGCACATTTAAAAAATCTGACTAATTCTTTTGTGACTAGGAATCACTTCTCTCTCCTACACATCAATGTCCGTAGCCTTTCTAAAAATCATGATGTATTATCCGCTTGTCTTGTACATCTTGATTTTATCTTTCATGTAATTGGATTAACAGAAACTTGGCTTACTTACAATATAGCAGATACCTTTAACATTATGGATTACATTCATGTTTATAGATGTAGAAAGGGCAGGAAGGGAGGAGGGGTTTCCTTGTTTTTAAATCCTGGCTTACAATTTAAAGCAAGATGTGACATTGAGGAGCTTTTTGAGTTTGAAACCGAAGTTGTAGCCATAGAAACAAAGTTCTCCATAATCTTTTGTATTTATAGACCACCTCATAGTAATTTGTCTACGATTGTTGCTGCACTGGTGGTGGAGGACCTAAAATGGAGGACCTAAAATGCAGGAGACCAGGATTGATGACAGGAAATAAAACATTTAATTAACAAACTGAAACATGACAAAACTATGGGGAGAAACCAAAACTGTGACACAACAGAGCAGATGACCTGACAAGGATGAACAGAAACCAAGACACTTAAATAGACTGAGGGGAATTAACTGAACTGAAGACAGCTGTGGATCATGAACCCGACAGTGGAGTGACTGACAAAAAGAAAACCAAAAACATGACAAAGAAAACCAAACCACTGAATCCTTACAAATACTTCTGATGTATTGGACCTAGTTTCTAAAAAGGGAAAGAAGTGTTATTTAATGGGTGATTTTAATATTAATCTGTTTAACTATGAGACAAATCTAGCAATCAAAGAATTTCTTGATATAATGTATTCTCATAGTTTTTATTCAATAGCGACTCGTCGCATTTCGGGCGACACTCCCCTAGGGCGGGTCAGTCAATTAACTCACCTGCTTAGCGTCCTATATAAGTCAGGTGTACAATTGTTCATTCTCTCTTACCTTCAGCGCTAATTCTTTGCGGTCTCCGTGCCCGCGAGTGTCCTTCTCTTTCGGCTTCTTGCTGTGTTCCCCCCGTCCTTCGGCTGGAAGATCTTCATTTCTGATGTGGAGTTTTCGTTTCGCCGCGTCTGCTTTCCTTTGCGGCAATCAGCGGGCGGCTGCCGGCGCACAGCGCGTTCGTTTCTCCGCGTTCGCGTGCATCTGCAGGGGGTGTGCTTTCCGCGGTGTTCGGGATGACCGTGGCCCCCGATCAGGAGCAGTCCGGGTCTTCTCGTCTGCCGTGGTCAGCCGAATTTCTGCGGTGTGCGGCACGCGGTTTTTCCCGTGTTGCTTTTTCTAAGGCTTCGCACTTGCTTCCTGTTTACCTCAGTGACGTCACGCCCCTAAGGATCCTGGGAACTTTAGTTTTGTATCGTTGTCCTTATGCTGCGCTTCTGATTCCTTTTCTGTTGCGTCGTTCTGCGTCGTCCGCTTATTGTTCAGGGGTTGTGGGGTCTTTTCTGTGGTTGTGAAGGCTGGCGGTCCTCGTTTAAACAGGTTTCTCATGCTGGCTGAATTTGTGGCTTTTAACTTTTTTCTGCTGTTTTGTTCTTTGGGAGCTGAGTGTGAATCTTGATTATCTTTAATTCGATGCAGGCTTTATTATTATGGCAGTTCTTCTGTTTATTTTCTCCGTTGTTGTAGCTGCTGGTTGGTCGGAATGTGAATCGGTGTCTCTTGGACCCGTCTCTGCTGTGTGGACATTTTCCCTATGATAGGTCTCTCTTATGCAGCGTCTATGGCTCATTTTATTCATTCAGCGATCCTCGTTCGTTGCCCCCGCACGTTCTGCATCTGGTTCTGCTCCGCCTGTTTTCCCCCGCTCTGTGTACCCCAGTGGATCCTGCCCTGGCTTCAGGGACTTGCGTCGGTCGCATTGGTGAGTGTGTTAGTCTCGTCGCGGCCTTGTTTTCTCGGCTGGACAGTTAATTTGTTGTTCTCTCTCTAGTTTGGTTTGGAGGGGTTATGTGATGGATTCTTCCGGGGCTTCGTTTTCAAAGCCGCCACTGAGTGTGGCCCCTAGGCAGTGTTCAGGTTGACGTGACTTGCTCTGGACCTTAGCGCCTCGCAGTTCCTCTTCTGGGCATCAGTGGCCTGGTTCCCCGTGCGCCTTCAGGATTAATATATATTTCTTCAGCTACCCATGCTGTCTCCACGATTTTCCTCCAACCGCGATTTAAGGCTGAGGATGACTGTTATTGCCGATGTTCTCACTGTTCTGCCTCTATGCCTCTCGGTGGCGTCTTGGCATTCAGTTGGCGCTCGAAGTGTTTGTCGGTTACCTTTCAGCTGTCGTGGCAGTCCTCATAATATCGACTTATTATCAGAGGCCCTGCAATGGATATTGTGGTCGATGGGTCCCCTTCATTTTGCGCCTTATTGATGATTTCTCGGTGGCCACATTTCCTCTGTATCCCTGGTCTTTTGAATTTCTGTGGAACAACTTCTTTTCTAATCTGGGTTTCCACGTTGTCTGTACTGTATGGTCCTCCACCCATCCGGATTTATTTTCCTTCTATGGATCTGGATGGTTCTTTGATGCTTGCCGCTCCCCATTATGTCATCTCTAGCTTTGTGCAGTGTGTTATTTATTCTTTCTTTGGTTGGCTATGATTTGTCAATGATTGGGCCACCTGAAATTTGCAGTGGCTTTGGTCCCACGGTAATCTGTTCGTCTTGTGTTCTTGTTCTGGGTAGCTTGATCCTGGGCCACATGTTCCAGTTCTGGATTTTCCTGTTTTGAGTTTGATCTTTCCCTCTCTATGCTTGGAGTGGTTTTGTTATGGTAATGATTGCCGTGTCTTCCGGCTCCCCCCACTTGTTCTTCTGAGGCTGCGCCTTCTGGTTTTGGGGGGAATGATTTATGAAGAGTGGTTTGTGTTTGTCCGGCTGCCTGAATTCACAGCTCTAATGGGATCGTGTGGTTAGAGAATTCAGCCATGGGATTATATTGAGGCTGTTTCTATGTGAAATGATGATCTTATGTGTCATCGGTTGACTGGGTAGTGTTTAATAATACCATGAGCAATTTTAACCCTGACCGGAGAATTATCACCACACTCTCTCAAGCTTGGTTCAAGAGTTAAAATCTTGTGTCCATTAGTCTCCTATCTGCCCTGCTTAAGCAGATGACACTCGGCTAGAGGCATCTCCTTTAGAGGCTTGTTATTCTCCGCCTCTAAATGCTAAGGTTCAGTCTAGCTAAAATACTTAAACCTACGATCCCTCGTGGATCTGAAATTCTTCTTTTGCAGTATCCAGGCGCCCTTGGCTAATTAAAACTTCAATAGTCTGTGTTTTGTTGTCCACCTATTTGAGGACCACTGATATCATAACCGGCCGAGCTGCGATCCATTGCTACGTGGGATGTTGACCTGCCTCATCTACAAATATTCTTGGTCTTTGGTTACCCTTTCATCGCCTGCTCCTCGATGAACTTCTGAAGCCGGCGAACCCCTACTTCCCTGTCTGCTCTCCGTTTCCGGCGAATGATGTCACCCCGCATTCCTTGATCTGGTGCTGCAAAGACGTCTACTAGTCCTGCGGTCTTCCGTCAGACCTTTACACCCTGCACTCCCTGAGAATAGGCGCTGCTACGACTGCTGCTCTTCATGTGCCATCATCTCCGCTAAAAGCAATGGGAAGGTTGTCCTCCTCCGCTTTTTATAGATATGTTAGATTAAATTCTGATAAAATATTAGCAGCTCAAAGAAAAAATAAGTCTGGTTTAAATGATGAATATGTTAAGCCAGGTGGAAGCCGCGAATGATGAGTATTGTCTGCATTGGTGTTAAAATTGAATCAGGTTGTGTAATCTGTTGGCTCCCCTTCATTCTTCCCTCTCTCTTCAGATAGTATGCTCCCCTGGTGAACGGGAGCGGCCAAACGGTCAATGGTGCCGGGTAAACACATAGCAGATACACTAGATAGAATGTTCCCTTCGTAGAGTGGTTCTCGAAGGGAGCGGCCCAACGGTCAATGGTACCGGGTAAACACATAGCAGATACACTAGATAGCATGTTCCCTTCGTAGAGTGGTTCTCGAAGGGAGCGGCCCAACGGTCAATGGTACCGGGTAAACACATAGCAGTCATACTGGAAAATGAAATGAAGTGAAAATGGAATGCCGCCGAAAACACACCTCATCTTATTTACACACTGATTATACATTCACATTCTCTTCTTCTGGATGATCTTGGTTTTGGGGGTTTTGTTACCCGAAAGTGTATGGAAAAAATAATTGTCTCAAGGAATTGAACGGAGCCTTATGCCAAAACGAAGTTGTGAATCAAATTGTGATTGCCAACCTAAAGATGTTGTGAAAACCTAAAGATGTTGTGAAATAAATATTCTTCTGCAAGAGTTGTCTGACTGAAATAGCGACTCGTCGCATTTCGGGCGACACTCTGCAGAAGTTCAGGTTACTCCCCTAGGGCGGGTCAGTCAATTAACTCACCTGCTTAGCGTCCTATTTAAGTCAGGTGTACAATTGTTCATTCTCTCTTACCTTCAGCGCTAATTCTTTGCCCCTCCCTCCTCCCCGGCTTCCACCTGTGGGCTCCGTTACGGGGGGTTTTGTTACCCGAAAGTGTATGGAAAAAATAATTGTCTCAAGGAATTGAACGGAGCCTTATGCCAAAACGAAGTTGTGAATCAAATTGTGATTGCCAACCTAAAGATGTTGTGAAAACCTAAAGATGTTGTGAAATAAATATTCTTCTGCGTGACAAATTATTCAGCAACCCATATAGATAATATCTTCACCAACATAGTAGATCAAACTATGAAAACTGGGGTGTTGTGCATGGACGTGGCTGACCACTGCCCTATTTTTTTAATAACATGTACTGAGATCAGACAAATCCCTGTGTCAGAAAGTAATAAATATAGGAGGAACCTTAGTGAAATTAATACAATTAAATTTAGAAATATAGTCAGTCAATTGCAATGAACTGTATCAGCTACAAGATCCCCAAAAAGCTTTCACTTGATTCATGAAAATTATTTCTGAGGTCTACAATTCCTGTTTTTCTCTTTAGTCTGGACCTCATAAGGTCAAATGTTCAAAACCATGGATCACTTCGCTATAATAAAATCCTTGAAGAGCAAGCACAAGTTATATAAAAAATACCTGACTTGTCCTACTCCGTACAATCACTTAGAATTCAAAAAGTATAGAAACAGGTTAAACCATATCATAAGAGGAGCAAAGGTTCACTTTCACAATACAAAATTAGCCCTGCATAAAAACAGTGTTGCCTCCCTCTGGAAAACTATAAACACAATACTGAATAAAAACACAACTAAAAACGACCAACTTTTTGCCTTTAAAGAGGAAATACTTATGGAAATCCGGGGATTAAGGTCCGAATTTTCCGGAAGGTTTGACGGTGTTATGAAAGCCATTGAAGACACACAAAGGCAAGTGACTGAATGCACAGGGCGGATGGATGAGGCAGAGGTGCGTCTCTCCTCGGTGGAGGATATACAAACAGGCATGAATGCTGAAGTTGTGAAGCTGGTGAAAAGCAACAAGTATTTGGAGGAGAAAATAATTGACTTGGAAACAAGATCACGGATGAATAATCTCCGTCTTGTTAATCTGCCCGAAGGTGCAGAAGGCTCCAACATATGTGGATTTTTGGAAAGCTGGCTGCCTGAAGCCTTGGATATTGCTCAACTGCGACAGCCTCTAACCATTGAAAGAGCACATCGGGTTGGGCCGAAAAGGAGTTCGGATGCACCACCGAGAACGCTGATTATGAGGTTTCTCAACTTCAGTCATAAGGAATTGGTGTCCAAAGCAGCAAGATCCAAAAAGGAAATCCTGTATAAGAACCAGCGTGTGAGATTCTACAACGATGTCGCAACAGAAGTACATAAACAACGTAAGCAGTTCGACACCGCACGCCAGCACCTGCGCCAGCTTGGACTGAGGCATGGAATCCTATCCCCAGCTACACTGGTGGTCACGTACAAAGACGCTGTACACAAATTCACCAACGCAGAGGAGGCCCAGAGCTTCATATCCAAGATCCAAGAAGACAGAGGGGTAAATTAAAGAACTTCGAAATGGAAACTTTGCTTCACATAGTAAATACAGGGTAACAGTTTAATACATAGGATAAGTTCATTTTACTACTACTACTCTTAACTAAAGTGTAAAAGAAACAGCTGGTTGCAGTAATGATCAATACAGTTTGACCTTAAGTATTAAGAGTGTGAAATTGGGTTTGAAGTTTATTTTACCATGTTCGCAAGTACAGGGAAAGATATTACTAAGCAGGAAAAGTTATTTTATGTTAAAACATTTGTCAACATTATCCTACACACATTTAGAAAACTATAATATTGTATATGTGTATATATAATATATATATATAATATATTGTACCTACTTGCTTCTTGTTACTATTAACATTGAAAATATATACATTTTCTTTATTTCTATTTTAACTTTTAATTTAATAGTTTTTTTTTACGATGTACTTCACACAAAATTGTTAAAGGAGCAGTTGATTGCAGTTCTAAAGGATAGAATTTGCTCATAAAACTAGCAGAGGAGGGTGGGGTAAGGGGTTTGTTTCTACAAACAAATAAGTTCGTAATGGACTGCGGCCGGAAGCAGAATGTATCGGGGGGGCGCCCAGTTAGCTGGGAAAAAAGGGGAAGGGGTTTTGTTCTTTATGTTGTTCATCTCCTAGGAGATATTGTTCAGGTGTTTGTTTTACCTCTCAGAGCTGTTAATAAATGCAGCAAAGTTTATCTAACAGCGCTTAAGTGACACACAACTTTGAAATTAAATGCACATCTTGGAACTGCAGAGGCTTGAACAAAACAAAAAAAATTAAACAGGTTATGAATAGGATAAAAGATATTGGGTCCAAAATTGTTTTCCTCCAGGAGACTCATACTCTGGAAGAGGATAATGTCAAAATAAGCAGAAGATGGCAGGGGTCATTATATGCAGCATCTCATATCTCAAGAGCACGTGGCGTAATCACACTAATTCATAAATCTGTTCCCTTTCAAGTCCTAAATGTTATTAAAGACACACTTGGCAGATATCTGATTCTTCAGGGTTCCATCCTAAAAGAGACTATCAATCTTGTGAATGTCTATGGGCCTAACATAGATGATGACAATTTTTTTACAAACCTTTTTTTAACCATTTCTTCACTCCCAGGAAATAATATCATAGGAGGAGATTGGAATTGTGTCTTGGATCCCTTTTTGGATAGATCATCTGGATGTGACCAAACTCACCAAAGAAGCAGGAATACTATCCAGAATTTTATGAAGGAATTAAAAATGGTAGATATCTGGCGCCACACAAGACCCAAAGATATTGAGTATTCCTGTTATTCTAAAACTCATGACACATACTCTCGCATAGATTACTTTCTAATTTCAGCAGAATTACTATCCAGTATAAAACAATGTTTTATCGATAGTATAACAATATCAGACCATGCCCCATGTAACATTTTATACTCGCATAATAACCTCAAAATGGATCCACCCAGGTGGTGTCTGCATCTAAAATGGCTTAAAGATTAACACTTTGTAGAATTTGTAGGGAATAAAATCGATGAATATTTTAACATAAACACTACTCAAACTTCAGCCAGTGTAAGATGGGAGGCATTTAAAGCTTTTCTAAGAGGGCATATAATTTCCTTTACTTCATCAAAATCAAGAGAATTGCGCAAAAAAAGAATACAGTTGGAAGAAAAAATCAAAGCAAGGAGAGGAGGAGAAAGTTTATCAAAAAAAAGATCAGCAAGCTGAAAAAGAATTAAAAATTTTGAGAGCTGAGTATAATAAAGAATCAACAGATCGTGCAGCCTCAGATATCTTGAGATTAAATCAAACTTTCTATGAACAAGGAGACAAACCTGGAAAGATCTTAGCCTGGCAAATTAAACAATTGGAGGCCCAAAAAAACATAACATCAATAATTAACAAAAAGGGCATGACCATAGTGGACCCAAAGGAAATAAATACAGAATTTAAAAACTTCTTCTGCAATCTTTATAACTCTTCTGATAAAGTAAACCATGAAGCTCAAAATGCATTTCTTGATAGACTACATATCCCGGTAATCCCAGGGGATTTCAAACAGCAGCTAGAGGATAATATAACTGTAGAGGAAATTAAAAAGGCCATAGAAAATACACGTTCTGGAAAGAGGGCTGGACCGGACGGGTTTCCAATAGACTTTTATAAAACATTTCAACATAAAATTCTAAAGCCAATGTTCGACATGTTTCAAGAATCATTTAATAATGGAGCCCTTCCTAAATCTATGACCTGTGCTCTAATCATCCTACTACCTAAGCCAGGAAAGTCTACTGATAAATGTGAAAACATGAGACCTATAAGTTTACTAAATTCTGATTTAAAAATAATCTGTAAAATTTTGGCAATGCGTTTGCAGTATGCTCTCCCCCATGTTGTTCATAGGGATCAGAATGGTTTCATTTTAGGACGCCAGGGCTTGCACAATGTTCGCAGAGTGTTAAATATCATCCATGGGCTGGAAGACACTGCAGACCGGGCCCTGCTCTCTTTGGATGCAGAGAAGGCCTTTGATAAGGTAGAATGGCCTTTCCTTTTTAACGTGTTAGCAAAACTCGGCTTCGGTGAAACATTCCGCAAATGGATTCAACTACTTTATACAAATCCAACTGCTGAAATCTTAACAAATAAAAATATTTCTGCTCCTATTGAAATTAAACGGGGGTGTCGGCAGGGATGCCCTTTGTCTCCTCTGCTGTTCACCCTGGCAATAGAGCCACTTGCCATAGCAGTGCGTGCTCACTTAACCATCTCTGGTATTACAATTAATCACGTAGAACATAGATTATCACTGTACGCAGATGATATTTTTTTATACCTCTCAAACTTAGATTCGTCTATACCTGCTCTACTGCAATTAATTGAAGAGTATGGTCACATATCTGGCTACACCATCAATAAATCTAAATCGTCCATTTTACTGCTGAACGAGAATCAAAGAGAAAGGCCACCAACAGCAATAACGCATTTCAACTCAGTCCAATCGTTTACATGTTTAGGTATAAACATTTTTCCAAATATAGCACAAATAGTTCAAAATAATTATGATTCCATAACAAAAGAAATAAACGACAGTATTAATAGATGGATGCAACTTCCTACGTCACTAATCGGTCGAAATAATGTCTACAAAATGAACATTTTACCAAAACTACTGTATGTTTTCCAAAATATCCCTCTGCCACCTCCAGACAGTTGGTTCAAAATTATAAAACAAATAATTCTGTGTTTTATATGGGAAAATAAAAAACCTAGGGTACGGTTATCACTCCTCCATCTGCCTTACAGTGAAGGAGGACTACAATGCCCCAATATAATGTGGTATTACTGGGCTGCACAGCTTAGGTCAATAAGATACTATTTTACAAAATAATATGCCCCACAATGGACAGAGATGGAAAATCAAACTTTAACCCCACCTTTGCCTCTTTATATATTTTCAGACTTGGAAGCTAACTTGAACAAGAAAACTAATAATCCAATGGTTAAAAACATGATCAATGTTTGGTATAGTGTAAAAAAAGCCATAAAAGAACAAAATACGCTATCACAGCTTAGTCCTATTTGGGCAAACCAGCAATTTAAAGCAGGTAAAGCAGATGTGGTGTTCAGACAATGGGCAACGAAGGGTTTGGAAAAAATACAAGATCTGTATCCAGATGGCTCCTCAGACATGATGTCATTTGAAATGCTACAATCAAAATATTATATTAATAGAAGAAGAATGGCAAATAGCCTGCATTAAGGCACAAAAGCAAACAATTAACTCAAGATTGAGGCTATTACAGTACAAGTGGCTGATGCGAGTTTATATTACGCCTGTTAAGTTAAATAAATTCAATGCCAACATTCCAGACTCCTGTTCAAAATGCAATGAGGACAAAGGTACACTTTTTCACTGTATATGGGACTGTAGAATAATAAAGCAGTTTTGGTCTGTAATCAGAGAAACCATTAAACAAATTATCTCAAAAGAAATATCATTGGACCCAGCCTTTTGTATTTTGGGAATCTATCCCAAAGACAATAGATATACCAGATCAGAAAAATCACTTATAGACATGTGTTTACTGCAGGCTAAAAGATCAATAGCAATTAACTGGAAAAACTGCACAGGACCAACACTAAAACAATGGAGTAACCTGATGTTAACTGTACTGCCGATGGAACGTATAACATTTTTCTTAAAAGGAAAGAAGAACTTGTTTGAAGCGGTTTGGAGACCATTTATTACATTTGTTGAGGGCACTGATCTGTCAGACAGTGATGTTTGAAACTTCAGCATGTACCCTATACTGTGAACTAAAAGCTGTATTACTGTTTTATTACTGTTTTTTACTGTTTTACTCTTTTGGTTTTTTTTTTTGTTTTTTTTTCTGAAAAAAAAAAGTCTCTGCAGGAAACATATCAAGGTTTTGTGTTTAAGTATTCAAACTCATATTGAGTATGTTATAAGACAAACAGCCTACGGTGTCTGAGAGGAAAATGTTTATTTTTTGTCTTTATATATTTTTTTTATTTTTGTCTTTACAATTTTGCTAGTTTGTGTGTGTGTGTGTTGTAATGTAAAACAAAAAAAAAAACAAAACAATAAACATATTGTTGGGAAAAAAAAAACACTACTAAAAACCAGCTATCCAATGAATTTCAGGTTTATGATCATTTTGTTTCAGACCCTCACCAAATTGCTGCAACGTTTAACTCGTTTTTTTTTCTGAGATAGGCCCTACTCTGGCCTCAAGGACGCCACCTAGCCAACGGGGACCATTAGAGTATCTAAAGTATTCCATTACTAAGGAATGTAACTTATCACTAACAACAGAGAATCAAGTAAGAGATATTATTCTTTACTTAAAAGACAGTTCACCTGGTTATGACAATATTGATAGTAATTTGTTAAAATCAACCTATGTCTTTATTATGAAACCACTGACATATGTTTTTAATCTCTCTCTGGTCAAAGGTACTGTACCCATTGAGCTAAAGAGAGCAAAAATTACTCCAGTTTATAAAGATGATGATCCAACCCACTTTAATAATTATAGACCCATTTCTGTCTTACCAGCTGTTTCTAAGATTCTTGAAAAAATTGTCTATCAAAGATTAATGGATCATCTTGAAAGCAATAACATATTATACCCGTACCAGTACGGTTTTAGGGAAAAGCATTCCACTTACATGGCACTGGTGCATTTAATTACTGAAATCTATAAAGCAAAAAATAGAAAAGAGAACACAGTTGGTATCTTTTTAGATTTGTCAAAGGCAGTTGACACTGTTAACCATACTATTCTTTTGGATAAACTTGCACTTCTTGGCATCACAAACAACTCTTTACTTTGGTTTACTAGTTATTTATCTGATCGATATCAAACCGTAAACTATAATGTCATACCTGGGGTTGGGGCGGGGAGATGCCCAGAACTCCTGGGTGGTGATGAGGTGCTCGTCTGGGGCTGTGGGCACTCTTCTCGGGTGGGGCCCTGCATTGGGCCCTCCCGGCGCGGTGGGGGGCTGCTCCCCTGGTTGGGCTGGGGCGGCGCTCTCTTCCCCCCATGCCTCCCTGCTCTCTGGCTCTGGGGGCCTTGTGGTGGTCCTGCTGGCCCTGGCCTGGGTGGCGGATGTGGTCGCCCGGGGGGCGGTTGTTCTCTGCCTGCTGCCGAGTGGCGTTGGGGGTTCTGGCTGCCGCTGCTGCTGCGGCGGGGGTCTTGATGTGGGGATGGCTGGGCGCTCTCCTTCCTTCTTTTCACATTCCACCATCCATTTAGAAGAACAGAAACACTCACCTGAGCACAGGTGTTAGCTCACCTTTGCACTAATAATTTGTGTGATTGAATGAATGAAATATTTCACACTAGTTGGTTTAAAGGCATAAGTATGCGTGTGTGAACAATATCTGTATTGTGTACATGTTTTGTGTACATGTTGACATGTGGACATCTTTGCAGTTAACAGGTGTGTATATAACATCTGAATGTGTGTGTGGACGGGCCCTCGCCCTTTGAGATTTGTATTACACTTGAACCTTACCGTAATGATAAACATCCAGTAAAGTTGTTGCTTTAGGCTGCTTCATGGTTCTACCCCCCTCCTATTATCACCCTCCTCTCCCCCCTCCTCTCTAACATCCCTCTCTCTCCTTCCCTCCTTTCCTTTTCTGTCCGGTCCAACACCAAAGATTTTCAAACATGATGGAATTTAATAAAGTTTGGCCTCAACTACAAAAGGGGTTTATTCAGACATTCCTCTGGTTTGTCTGAAGATTCATAACCCCTGTTGTTAAAGTAAAATATGTCCAACACAAGAGGCCTTCAGCTCTCATCTGTTTGCCCAGCTGTTGGACAGGACAAGTTAGAAAAAAAAAACGTAAACTATAATGGACTAGAGTCCTCACTCGTTCCTCTACAATGTGATTTACCTCAAGGTTCCATTTTGGGTCCTCTGTTATTTTTATTATATGTCAATGATCTACCCAATGCTTCAGTTAAACTTTCTAAAATACTATTTGCAGATGACAGCAGTGTATTCTAGGACTTAGATGTTGTAACAATGTTGTAAATGATGAACTTGACAAGATATCTACTTGGTTCAAAGCTAACAAATTGTCACTCAATATAAAAAAGCACACTTTTTATTGTTTGGTCTAAGATCAAATACCATGGATTTCTCTTTTAAAATTCAAATTGATAATATTCCAATCAAAAAAGTTAGCCGTGTTCACTTCCTTGTTGTACTAGTGGATGAATCCTTATCCTGGAAACCTCATGTTAGTTTTATTAGTACAAAAATTGCCAAAATGGTGGGTATCCTAGGTAAAACCCATCATTTGAAGAATACAAAGGTTGCAATTGTGCTGTACTATTCAATGATATATCCATATATTAGTTACTGCAATACTGCTTGGGCTAGTACACATCAAACTAAACGTGAACCTATTCTTCATCTACAAAACAAGCTCTGAGAATAATATTCAATGTAGGACATAGGCATTCATATCAACCTTTGTTTTGTCAGGCCAGTGTTCTGAGTGTCTATCAAGTCAACCAACTTCAAACTGGTCAGTTTGTTTTCAATTCTATTGGAAAACTTCTTCCCCAACATTTCACTAACATTTTCAATTTTAATAATGAATTTCATGAAGATCCCACTCGGGGTTGCTGTCTCATCAGAGCACCTTTCTCTCGCATATCTCAGTCACAGTTTAGTGTCTTATACAGAGGATGTAAACTTTGGAACAGTCTTCCTTCTTTCAAAGTAAGTTCACAAACTTCAATTTTTGAAAACTGGTGTCCGCGGGTTTTTGTCAAGGATAAAGTGTGACTTGGCTCAAAAAAAGGTTGAAAAACACTGCGCTAGAGTAGACACGCCCACTTGGGAAGCCTAGCCAAAGGTTCCTTTTTGTTTGTTTTTTTACATTTTAATATATTAATGCCGTCTTTTTAATTGAACTTCAAACAAACATATAGACATAGCTACAACAGAAAGAAGTAAAAAATAATAAAATACAAATAAAAATAATAATAAAATTGCAGTTTACAATTCTAGGGATTGTCATACAACATGTGATTTTCAATTAAATTAACAGTTTTATAACATTTTTGTTTTTTATTAATTTCACAGATTTAAAATATAAACTGATCTCTTTATGAAATGTATTGAATAATGGTTTGGTTTTTGAAAATATGCTCTAATGAATGAAAGAAAAATTTCCCAGATATTAGTAAAGTATTGAATGTCAAGTCAAATATATTATCATCAAAAACTACTCCAAATAATATGATGTGTTTTTGTAATTGAATAGAAATAGGAGAAACCTGGCCGACGGTGCCGGACCGCGACGCCATCTTGGTGAGGTCGTCAGCGCCCACATGACAATGCTTTCTATAGCCTTTGGTGGCATCTCAGTAGCCTTTATATAATTTATATATATATTCATATTTCTTTCTATTTATACATGTATATAAATATATGTATATAATTTAAATATATATACGTCATTTGTTAAATAAGAGAAACAGTCAGCCTTATAAGCACAAACTTGAATGAAAAACACATAGTTGCAGATCTTCTTACAAATAAAAACATTATTACAAAGAATTTAAAAAAATAATGTTTCAACATGTAGAAGTTTTAGACCTCTTTGAAATGTAATTTGAATGATTTAGAAATGCCCAACAATAATTCAATAGTAAGTCAATAATAATGAATGACAACATATAAATGATAAGTCAATAATAATAATAATAATGGATCAATAGTAATTTAGTAATAATAATAATAAAATCAATTGTAAGTCAATAATAATTATTAATAATAATACATCAATAATAAGTCAACAATAAGTCCGAGAGTCAACAACAGATTTACCCAAAAAAGAAATAAGAAGAAGAAAAACAAACAAACAATAGATTTACACTACTGATTCATATGAGTGATCAATTTGGTGTAACACAGTTGGGATGGTACCGGGTTTCAAGCCAACAGTCAGGTCAGTCTTATCAAAATCTGTATCCACACAATGATTTGTATGCAGCCAGACTGTATTGCTAGTTGGTTCCACAGTGATCCATCTGGGTTAGTTCTTTTATAGCTAAGGCCCACTTTTTCCTTATGTCTGAATCCATTGGAAACCTGCAAGAAAAGTTCAGTCACTGAGTCAGAAATGTATAAATCTATATTACTATAATAGCCCAGTCCTAGTATACTGTATACAGTTTAACAAAATAAAGTTTACATTTATGTCGACAGCAAATTATATGTACATCATGCAGCAGCATGTTGATAATAGCCCTGCAGCATCATGCATGTCAACATGTGTTCTATTAATGAAGCACCTGCAGCATTAAAAGAAAAAAATTACAGTACTTACCTGTCAAATGTTATGCCTTCCTCCTTCATGAACACATTTCTATGATTTTGGCTGTTGAAACCCACACAATGAACTGGCATTTTGCAAAAAATGTGTTCACATGCATTCACTGCAGCAGTGACTTGACCTCACCAAGATGGCGGTGCTCTCCTCCCATGAGGAATCACGTGATGTCTCCTCTAGTGATATAACTCATTGTGTTTGGGTGTAGAGGACCGCTGCTGCCTTTATTCTCCTTTTCATTCACACACCCTGAAGTTCATTTGTCACCTTACGTCATGAACCTGTCATCCCAACACCAATGCAGAAGTAAATAGTGTCACATACGCCCCCTCCTCCAGATGAAACGTCCTGTTTTGACATAAAACAATAAAGATGAATGAAAGTAGTCTCATTTTAGCATTAAAACATTGACAATGCCACAGAGTGCTCCTCCTCAGACAGAAGCATCACACAAACGTAGAGATCTTCTCTTTGGAGGAGGAAGAAAGGATTGAAGTGGACATCTGCAGGGACACCGATGTCTTCATCAGGCTGGAGAGATCCTGCAAACCACCCATCAATAAATAAAACATTAATAAATCGTGAATCAAACAAATGAACCTCTAAATATTTGGAACGTTATCAATAAACATTCAACCCACATTTGTGACCCGTGTCTCTTTTGTGACAAATGCTTCTGGATGCTGCATTACGATGCTGGCGGCAACAAACTGGGAGAGTTTTCAGCTTATCCTTATGTGGACCGAGGAGCATTAAACTAAAGCTTTTCTGTGTCCAAGCCTCAGGGAATTATGTTTGACTGTTGAGCAAAAAAATATTCTTTATTTCTGAAGGAAATGTTTATGTTTTTGTTCTAACAGAATGTTAATTTGTTCTGAGTAACATTTTTTAAATAGTTTTTCTGTTTTGCTTCTAGACTTGTTTTTCTGTAACATTAATAAACATCAGCAAAAACGTCTTCATTGGGGTCACCTTAGGTTAGAATTTTAGTTTAGGGATTTACTGTGAGGCAAAAGAAGAAGAATGTAACTATGACTTTATTTCAGAAGGACACAAACACAAGTCTTAAGTACATCTATGTTCAAAAGAAAACTTGAACATGGTTTAAAAAATAGCTTTGACTTCGGCAGTTCCACAGTTAGTTGTACATCCATCAAAGTGCTCATCCAGCAACCGTTCAGACATTCTCATGAATTCCAGATCATGTGAACTGAAGGCCAGAGCAGATTCAGCAGGAAAAACCATGCATCCAAAAACAGGAAGTGCACGGCTCCAACAGACCAATCAGGTTCCTGATCTCAAACATTCTTCAGCGCCTCTTTCTTTGCTTCCTCGTATTGCCGCTGTTCAGCTAAAGACTTGTTGAGCACTTGGCTGAGCACACAGTCTCCTTCTCCAACCAGGAACATGCTCTTGAACTTGTTATACAGCATGCTGGCTTTGTCCATTATGTCTTGGCTAGCTTTGAATCGGCGGATCTGCAACACAAATCCCGTTTTTGTCAGCAGTGGGATGAGATTTAAAACATTTTCTTTTGAGGTTTACCTTTTTGAGTGTGGAAATGAGATCACTGTGTTTCTGAAGATGCTGAGTCGTGACCTGAAGAGAGCTGATCTCATCTAAAGCCTCCAAGCATTTCTTCACATCCTGGTAGGGGAAAGGCAGGAACCAACATCAGACCAATGAAAGTGCATTTCAGGTCAACACACAGAAAAAGAAATGTGGTTGAGCTGTAAGGAAACAGCACAAGATGCTGTCCTTCATTCCAGGGAAACACTCTGGTTGGAAAAGATCAAAGGAGTTTTAGCATGTGATACAGATTCAACAGATTACCGGGTTGTCTATTTTCAGGGACATTTTGATCTCCGTGTGGAGCCTCTGGAGCTTCATGTCAGTAGACATCTCTGAGTAGAGGAAAGAAACCAGACAAATTACTTAGAAAACCAAATTTACTGACTTCAAACGAGAGACGCTTAGGTTCTGAACTGAAATGCTACAAAACTAAAACTCCTGCACACCTTTTTTCTTGACCCCTGCCTCAGTTTTCTTTGTGCCGTCTTTGTTTGGTCTGAAAATCAAAAAGAATCTCTCATAATCCAGAGTTTATAGGTGGAAGTGCAAAAGATAAGACACTAGTCGTCTCATTATTGGAGAAAATGTACGTTTCATTTCTCATTTCTGCTTTTTCAAGAACCGTCTCTGCAGCCTCATCTAAGTTTTTGAATTGTATGAAAGAGCCATTTGTTACCTTTATGTAATCCTAGTTCTAGCACAGATACAGACTCAGAATGCAGAATTCACATTCTAGTTTCAAAAACAACTGATGTTTACTCTTTACCTAAAAGGAAAAAAACTATTAAAAATAGGACATCACAATATTAAATCAAGCTTGATTGAATTAGAACGCTATTCAACTAAAGACCTGGTTGCTTTTGCATCAAGCAGTTTAGTAACTAAGTCCAAGTGGAACTATCAATAACTGTCATCAAGAAATGAATTATCAGTCATTGTGAACTAACTACTTCTGCTTGAACTACAAAGTAAAAACACTGGGCCTGTAGATTTCACTGAATATTCTTCACTTACTCTTTCCCTTCATCAGCTTTCTGCCGACGCCCGTCTTTGTCCATTTCTGAGTTTAGCTGTTTTTTATTATTACCTTTGTTTTCCTAAGATAAAAATAAAATGGATGGCAGGAGAATATTAATCAAGAATGTCTTCATGTGATGAGCATAAGTCATGGTGTGTGTGATCATGCTGAGTTGCCTCGTCATCGTCAGAGCCAGACGAGCCGTCGTCTTTGGTCTGCCTCTTCTTCTTTGCATTCCAACTCCTTGCCTTTACTACCTTCCCTCTTCTTCCTCCTTTCTTCTTCACTGTGGGTCTTGTCCTCCGATGCCCTCTTCATCTTTTTCTCTGGTTCTGCTGTTTCCCTAAGAAAAGATGCAAAGCTTTACTGACCAATAGAAGGACAGCAGTTGTACACTTGTATTTGTCTGCATCATGTGAACATTAGATATGGAAGTATGTTGGAAATGTAGCACTTCTTTTTTGGGAGGTACTGACATTTCACTTCCTGATCCTTGATGGTCTTGCTGCTGAAGCAAATGCAACTTCTCGCTTTTGGGCTTCCTGCCTCGTCGTTTAAGAGGATCTCCACCTAAAAACACCAAGAAACATTCAGGAAATACTTCCATTTATGGATAATTGCAATAATTCTGAGACATTTTCATTGAAATCGTCTTTGAGTTTTTAGTGTTTGTTATTCCATTCTCCTGCAGCAGATCTAAACTATTCTGCTGGGCACTTCAATGGGCCTTTTTAACACGGGGAAGATGTCAGCATTGCACATCAAACTTACCAGACGGACTGACAGGACTTGCAGGGGCTTCATCTTTTTCATTTTCTTGTTCTGAGTCACCCTGGAAAGTAGTTAACGTTCTCCTTAGAAAGATTTCCAACTCTTTCATAGAGACAGAAGTAAAAATGTTCATGACCAACCTTTTTCTTTCTTCCTCTCTTGGCTTTTGAAACATCTGTTGATTCTTTCTGAGATGATCCCTGAAAATGGACATGATTAAATTGTCTTCTTACAGTCTGTTCCTTGTGAGCTACTGCCCTGCATGCTTTGCAGCTAACCCTGCTGCATTTAGAACTGCTCACCTGGATCAGGTGAGCTCAGTCACACAGAAACTGGGATCACTCAATCCAGCTCATCAGCCTTTGCTGAAGCAGGGTGAGCTGCAGAACAAGCAGGACAGCAGCTCACAAGGAACAGGACTGGAGACGCCTGAGACTGATTACAGATCAACATCGCCCTCTGGTGTTTAGCTGATGCATAACAGCGGAGCTGTATCCCATCATGCATCACACATATCCCATGTGCAGCATGTACCAACTAGCCTTCTGATGTAAAATGACTGCTAAGGAGTATAATGCTTTTGTAGAGCTTTTTAAAATAAATAAGTCTGATCTCTAAAAATCATCCGTGTCTTCCATGCAATGTAATGAGACACACAGACAGAAATGTGAAGGTGTCTGCTGTAAATCCAACTATTGCTCACATCCGTTTATTAATGTTAATGTTTATTAATGACTAATGACGTCAGTAATTATTTCATTCACACAAATAATTGTTGGTTGGACTGAGATATTAATTTGTGGAAACGACATATTTATCATTTTATTTGATGAAAGTTTTGCACCACTTTATGCTATCCCAGCATGCAAAGCATGTACATCCTGACTCTGAGACTCAGATATCAGACACCTCCCCTCTTCGTCATCCTCCTCCTCCTCTTCATTCTCATGCTTAGCCTCACTTCCTGGAACCTGCATGCAGAGACACAGCATGGGATGATGGGATGAATGAAGTCATCAAAGGGAGAACAGTTAGCAACTTTTGTTCAGCATCATCCAAACTTACATGACATTCATTCTAATGCAGAATAATGGTCCCATTTCTACTAAGGCTGGGTTGATAAAAATCAATCTGAATCCATCCAAGATTAACAGATCAATAATCGATCCGTAAAAGTAGAGATCCATCTTTTATGCCTTTCCTTTTACGGTGACCTAACAGCAGAAAAGCCAAAGCCTTCTAGCTTGATAACATAATGGAACTTCCCATTGGACGGCTAATGCTAACGCTCGGTCTTCCTAAACATACATTTGCTGACTAAATGAACAGCTTTATTTACTCACAGGCATACATTTTCCAAACTTTTAATGATACCGGTTTTTATTTTAGTTAACCTTTTGTGGTTTAAAGCACAGTTTTTGTCTCCAATCTTCTGGAATAAACCATAATACTAAAGCGCGAGCTTCATCTACCTAGTGGCCAAACAGAAACAGGAGAGACATCCAGAAGAGGTAGAACATTTATTTTTGTAATCTGTTAATGATCTGTACATTTTTGTTGGAGCTTCTCCATTTGAGAAACCATGGAACACCGTATGGAGTTAATAATCTCATTGTTTTATTATTGTTTTACATTTATACAGGATGTGAACTGTATTAGGTCAATAGAAAAACATATGTAGATTATTAATGTATTTCTATACAAATATGACTAAATGTGTCAAAATTGAATTCAATCAATCCAGGCTCTGGTGAATCACATTTAAATGGATTCTGGAAATGATTGATTCTATTAATTATAGCCCTAATTCCTACAGCATGTCAGCTGGTTCCTGCTGTCATATGGAATTCATTTGGATGTAAAAATCACATTCAATAAGCTCTGAGGGGAAAAAAGTCAGATGAATTTCTAACCTTACTTTGGATTTGACTTCTTTGTCACCTGCATCCTCCTCAATGGGATTACATTTCTGCCATTAATTGAACTAAAAACAGCTCCTTTCTTTGAGAGAAAAAGCTCTGCTTTGCCGAGGACCTTTCCACAGCTGTCAGGGAAGTCCGGCTGAAAGTGTGGCCCCTCATCCAAAAAGCCAGAGAGGAAGGAAAACGAGCTTACTTTGTGGGCAGCAGAGACTTCATCAATGGTCAAGAAGTCAAGTAATTAGGTCACTGATGGTTATGTGATACTTTGACATTGTTGCCTAATCACTTAAACAAAAACAGGATGGTTCTGACTGAACTTCTAACTTATCAAGGCCCACTCGGAAACACAAAACCAGAATATTTTGATGTGGGCTTGGTTCATTTTTTCCTCTTTCAGAAATGTTTTGAATAACTTCAGTATTCACAAAATATTGTTGAGCTATTGTGTTTGACACATTTACTAATGCGCAGGTTAAGCTCAGAGAATACGTTTCTTTTTCTTAGTGTTTAAGAGTATTTAGGTCCTTTTCCAAAGCGTCCGGTCTTTCATTAAACCTGAAAAAATGTGAGCTTCTCCCAATTAAATCTTGTGATTTGGATTCACTCTTTAATATTCCTGTAAAGACATCAGTCACATACCTTGGTATAATAATATCAGAAACTGAAAATGATAGAGGTAATACTAACTTTTTTCCAATTATTGATAAAATGAAAAAGAGGTTTAACCTCTGGCTCTTACGTGAACTTTCCATTAAAGGTCGAATTCTCCTCTCCAAGGCTGAAGGCCTCTCCAGAGTCATTTATGCCGCTCAGTCTCTCTATGTCAGCAACATCATTAGCAAAACTGTTGATAAACTGCTATGCAACTTTGTCTGGAAAAACCGAACTCATTATATAAGGAAATGTGTTCTAATGAATTATTATACTAGTGGGGGTCTGAACTTTCTGGATTTCAGTACCTTAAATATGACTTTTAAAATTAATTGGATAAGAAAGTTTCTGAAAAATCCGAACTCTGTGTGGAACTTCATTCCCAATTATATTTTCTCCCATGTTGGTGGCCTCGACTTTTTACTACTCTGCTCATATAAGCCCAACAAAGTGCCCATCAAACTGTTCCCATTTCATAAACAGATGCTACTTGCTTGGTCCGTGATTTATAAACATAACTTTTCTCCTCACAGGTTTTACATTTGGAACAATAGATATATTCTTTACAAAAACAAAACTATCTTTATCCAACAGTGGTTTGATAATAATATCAGACTAGTTAGTCAATTATTCAATCAACAAGGTCAACTTTACACTTACACCAAATTCCTTCAGTTCTACCAGATCCCTGTTTCTATGAAGGACTTTTCTGTGGTTTTTGATGCCGTTTCCCTCGACCTCACCTATTTTTATAAAGGAACTCCTACTCCATCTGCTCCCCAACCACAGCTTCATGTGACGGACACTGCTGTTGGAAAACTCTGCTTCTCTGCCTTGACAAATCAGAACAAAGCCATTCGAAGACTGTTCCAGCAGGAGCTAAAAACGGAATTCCCGGCCATAACTTTCTGGACTTCACTTCATGGTCAAATGTGTTGGGAAAAGATTTGGCTTCTGCCAAACAAATATTTTATAAACAACAAAGTGAAAGAGGTTTCATTCAAGATCATTCATAGGTTTTATCCAACAAATCAGTATATGCAAAGGCTAAAAAGGGATATTGATAAAAACTGTTCTTTCTGTTCTCAGTCTGAGGAAACGTATATTTTTTTTTTGCATATTTTTTGGACCTGCAAGTACACTGAAGGAATATGGGACAAATTGACAAACTTGATAAAAACTCACATTTATCCACATTTTACTTTAACATGGAAAAACATCTTATTTGGTTACGTTAATTATGATAATACATTTTTATCTCAATTTTATTTAATAAATCTTCTGATTTTATTAACCAAGTATTATATTCACAAATCTAAATTCAGCAATAAAGCTCCTAATTTTCTTGATTTACTAGCCCAAGTTAGATGTTACTTACATTCCATTTCCCCCAGTACAAACAAAAAAGCTATTAAAACGTATCACCTTGCTCAGCTGTATAATTTAATATAAGTTTATTTTCTTGCTTGTATATCCCCTGGCGTTTATTTTGAACATTTGATGTACAGTTCACTGTTCTTTGTTCGTTTGCTGTATGTCACTTTTGTTCTGCATCAATAAAAAAAATTTAAAAAAAATTTAAAAAAGGCGCAGCTGCGGCCCAGAGCTGACTGTTAGACTGAAAAAGACTCCCAACAGACCTTTTTCACACTTCCACATTTTTTGACCGGAAATACGTCAATGACGTGTAAAACAACTTCCTGTTAGCATAGCGGCAGATATGAAGAATGGCAGAGTTGAAGAGTTGCAGTGTCTGTTGTGTTCCAGGCTGTTTGTCTTCCAACCAAAAACAGCCCAACCTTTCATTTCATTATTTTCCTGTGGATCCTATGGAAGCATTTGTGGAGCATACTTGTCAGGAATAATTAGAAATAGAATAGTTAGAAACTCCCTTTTTACTTTTATTACATTTACTTGTACCTTTTATTACACTAATGGTTTAAACGTCATTCATTATAATCATCTCAAAATTATATTACATCCTAAGACAGCACAGCCAAGCTATTGTCCTCACAGTTT
Organism: Oryzias curvinotus; assembly: GCA_023969325.1. NCBI lineage: Eukaryota > Metazoa > Chordata > Actinopteri > Beloniformes > Adrianichthyidae > Oryzias > Oryzias curvinotus. Next base: position 292,280 of record JALJSC010000052.1, read on the forward strand.
CTCCTCATCCTCCCTTTTTACTTTTTGTGTGTTCTGGTGTTTGTGCTCTGGCAAATGTCTGTGAGAACATCAGAAAGATCTGACACTTGAAGCTTCATGACCTTCGAGTATCCAGCCTGCAGCAGCATGTGGGTGACTTTTTCACACCATAGACCAGGGGTCGGGAACCTTTTTGGCGGAGAGAGCCATAAACGCCACATATTTTTAAATGTGATTTCGAAAGAGCCATACAATAATGTTGTGTCCCTTTCCCACACTGAGGCACGGAGACTTAACCTCTTTTAAGGTTCTTTATTCTGGTTACTGCAGACCGTAACAAACGGCGTACAACTAATTCAGCAACTCCTGAATCTCTCCCGCCGAGACGAGAGCGCTTCTCCCAACTTTATATTCCTCTGCTCCCGCTCCAGCCCTCCCATTTCTCTTATTCGGCCCATAGCTAAACCCCATTGGTCCAAACTACCTAACAACAGGCTGAGCGACAGAACTGAGAGCCAATCAGATCTCTGCTTGATGCGTTCAATGAACTCCAGAACTTTTAACGCGGCCCAACAGCGGACCCAACTCAGTCCACTACAATATGTTTAAAACTAAAAATACAAGTGAATGTGAGCATTTGATGGAATTTTAACATTTTTAAAGTGCAATAAGTCTGTGGATTCTTTTTAATAACATGGTTATGCTGTTGCTAATAAATGATGAGTATTTCTCGTGGTGGTTTTGCTGATGGTCTAGTCTGGTTGATACGTGGTGAGTTTCAGCTTCATGCAGGCGTTGAGACTTTAAACGTGATCGTAGGTCTGAATGTTCTGTAGATGTGACAAAGACTCACATGCAGACATGGAGACAAACACACACTCACACACTGCAGTAAGTGACGGGCAGTGTGTTTTACGTTTTTACAATCCCTGCGCGATTCACCTGCTGCCTGTCCCTCCACCCCCACCCCCACCCTCTGCTTTCTTCCTCACATCCCGTCCCTGCAAATGCGCGCTCTTTCTCAGAGACGGGAGCGCGCAGTTTTAGGCACAGCAATTCACAGGTTTCCGGCTGGCACAAACTCTGTGAAATAATAGATAATAGTAAACTGAGTGCTGGCGCAGATTGTTTTTCTCCAAGCACCGCTACTACTGCGCGCCTCTGGCATGGCATCGCGGACGAGAAGGACTGGTCTAATGAAAAAAAAAAAACCAAGGATAATTAAAGATTTGTCTGCGAGCCACATGTGACCATCAAAAGAGCCATATATGGCTCGCGAGCCATAGGTTCCCGACCCCTGCCATAGACCCTCGTAAGGTCTCCTGAATATGCAAATACAACGTATATATACCAAGCCCTTCTCTGAGCTCGTTGGTTCGGACTTTTGAATGCACCATGTTCATCTGTCTTTCCCCTTCGTGTTTGTACGAAGTAAAACCTCCATAAAAGATAAGTACCTGTCTCTGAGTCATTATTCATTCATTTCTGTGTGTAGGAAACTAAAGGGGAACGAACCTATTTTACAGTCCTATCTAGAAAATCCAGTTTCCTCACAATAATTAAAAAGAAAAGGCAAAACCAGAAATGCTTTTTCATTTTCAAAATGAAGCTGCATTTTTTGACTCAAATTTAAAATGAAAAAGCAATCCACCAAAATGGTTTTTCATTTTCTTATTACTTTTTTTCTTATTCTTATTTTGTCACTTAATTAAAATAATAATGAAAATGGTATTTGACATTTCATTTTCAAAGTGTTCTCTGTTAAATGTATAGCAAAATTCATTTAGAAATTTCTAATTTGACCATTTAAATGGATTAATAGAAATGCTTTTTAATGTTCAAAATGAAGCTGCATCAACTGACTCAAAATTAAATTAAAAAAGCAATATTTCAAAATGCTTATTCATTTTATACTTAAAAACCGCTTATTCTGTGTCATAGTTAAAATGAAAATGCAAAGAGGGGATTGCATTTTCATTTTAACATCCACCCTGCGCACCTTGTCTCAATTTTCATTTAGAAACAGCATTTCCAGAGGGGAGGCGGGGCGATGACGTCACTGCTTTCTTTGTGTGTCCGGCGAGTAAGCCCTGGCTGCAGCCTGCAGAAGTGCTCAACATTGTGGAATGTTAACCCCGCCCACGTTGAGCCCGTGCATGTGATTCCCCTTTGTCAGTGCAGTTGTGATAGCAGGAAATGGGAAGAATCAGTGGAGCACATTTTGTGTCATTGGTAATTGTATGAGGAAGAAAGAGAACAGAGGGGAGGAAAATTTGAATGGTGCAATGTTTTTTTTCACTCAAAAAAATGATTCAAGCCCCTCTTTCATGTAACACAGTAAAATTCTGTTTGTTTTATTTAAAAATATTTATTTTAAAAGAATGTATCTACATTTAATTGACCTAACACAAAATGTATTAATAGTTTCCCTATAAGTCCAGTAATCCAAAATAATTGAGTTCAAGTAAGGGGCTTGCTGTTGAATGCTGTTCTCCTGTTTCTCTTTATTTATTATTTTTGCCGTCTTACAGCTACAATTTTTCACCTATTTTAACCATTCAACTATTAAAATGTTCAACTCCTTCGTCTAATGCCTGGTATGACTTTTGGTCCTTCAAATCCTTCGACTTTCAAAAGTAAAAACTTTCGTTGGTTTTTTCCACGTAAAAAACGAACTGCGGCATGAAATCGTTTCAACTCGGCTTCTCCCAATAAGACGATACACGACGAGCCTCATTTATGTAGATATTGAATGTATTATTTTATACCGACGGCTCAACGATGTCACAAAAGAGTTAGCTTAGTGGATTAGTTAACAGGTTAAACAAACAGAGGTTTTGAGGTCGAAGCTGGGTTCAGACTTTCTCTACATGGTTTTTTTTCTCCTTACCTTTCTTGATAAAATTGAAATCGACTAACTCAATTATATTTCGTTACATTGAATAATTTCCTTTGAGGTGGGGTTCCTCATATTTATTGGATGGAAATCCTGCCCACAATTAAATTGAGTTCATCCAATGAGTTATTTTTTTGAGTCTGTGAGGCCAGACAAAATGTATTAACTCCCTAATACATGCACATGGAAACTTGTAAAAGGCATAAGAAGACAGCAATCACTATATAAATTCTCTAATTCAATTAAATATTTTTTTTATTTTGCACAAATTCCAACTACAGACGTCTCAATGGGCTCCATACCTGTAATTGTAAGGTAAACATACAATGAAAAAGGGATCATGAATACAAAGAATGCATTAGGATAATACTAAACCTTAACAAAACAGACTAAACTAAACTGATATTCCTGCCCTTAGACTCCCCCTTCACGGTAAGGAAAAACTCCTTAAAAACCGCTAGGTGGCAATATTGCACATGGAAACTTGTAAAACCAAAGAAGAAGACGGGCTCAACGTGGGCAGGGTTAACATTCCACAGCGTGTTCACATTCCTCAGCGTTTCAGCATTCCACTATGTTGTGCAATTCTGCAGGCTGCAGCCAGGGGTAGTTGAGTTCTTTCGCCACATCGCCGGTCGGCCCTTCCTCCGTATCCGCTTCATGTCGCCGTGGGGATGTTTTCATGTTAGCCGTGCTAGCATTAGCAGTCTCAGAGACTCTGCTCCCTGCTGCCCCAGAGTTGAACTTGGCGGTGTGTCTAGTGGCGTTTGGCATTTTCGGTGATGTTATATCGTGTTACCCAGTCAGGGAAGCACGTTTCCTAGCTCTTGGTTGCATTAACGTCAGCAAAGATGCACGGGGATAGGCGCAGATCGCTCTTAAGCAGCCATACTTGCCAAGCGCGTCACGTGACTCCCTCATTTGGCTTTTATTTCTCAACAGAGGTATTTATTTCCAAGTCCAAACGTTTGGCTCCAAAAGGGATGGGTATCGTTAAGGTTTTAACGGTACTACTACTCTTATTGATACTGCTTATCGATTTGGTATTTTAACAGTACTCTTATCGATACTTTGAGGATGAAAAATAAATAAATAAATAACAAATTAAGAACATAAAGCATTTTATTTCCTCATAATGCAACAACAGTTTTTTTTTTTACAAAATATTTTACTTTGTACATGAGAATGTTCCAGACAGGATATTTATTTAATAATTTAATCTAATTATTTTTATTCTTTATGAGCGTGATGTTTCCTTTGATCTTTTGTCCATTTTCCACAACCTTGAATAGACTTTTCTGTCTGTCAAACACCAGAGTTAACATGAGTGAGATGATGGAAACAAATTCACTTTGATGCAGACTCCTTTCTATTTATTTATTTTTCTTTAAATCCAGTAAACCCAATAAATTATATTAATTTTACGGAGGACAACTATTATTAGTTATTAATTATTATTAATTATTAATTAATTATTATTAGTATTAGGAAGCAGCTGATAGTTTGTAATCTGGAATCAGAAGAGGTGAATCTAAGCCCCCCACCACCACCACCACCACCACGCCGCCGCCCCAGCGTGTTCTACACAAACAGCGCAACATACGGTCATCGTAGCAGTAAGGTGACAGCATGGTAGGGGCTCCTTGACGCAAACTTAATAAATTTTACGCAGAAAGGGGAGTTCTTAGTCTAGGACGCTCACGTGTCCCCTACGAGATCGCCACTGACTGTGTGTGCGCTGCCTTGTCTTGTGTGTGTGCGCGCGCGGCACGTGCTGTCTGAACAACAGCCACGCCCCCGTGCACACAAATAGACAGAGCTCTCCGCTTCAACGAGAATACCGAAATTAAAATCATCATTAATTGACGGAAATTGACTGACTTGGTGAGTTAAATATGGCAGATAACGCTTGTGGGACACAAAAAAAACGAAAAACAAAAAGTAACTTTAGTACCGATAGCAGAACCATTTAGGTCAGATCTAAACGATACTGCAGTCTTGAAGAATGTGGCCCCGGGGCTGGTTTAATACCGGGGCACGGTACCCACACTCTAAAAAGAGTATGTGGGCTGTAGTTGGAAAGATGTACTTTTTTTACGTTGTTCTAACTTAATTATTTAGTTTGGTGAATATAAATCATTTTTTTGAGTTCATTCAACTTAAAAATAACAAGTAGTTGTCTGACATAGTTATTTTACTTTCAATCAACTTAATTCAATTAAGTTGGTGCAACTTTGGTGTGAACCTGTCAATGCGTAATGATGTCATAACGTGAGGCAGCGCAAGGAAATATGGGATACCATTTTCTTTGCCTATCTGGGCAGATTGTGGTTTAAACTTTAAGTGTGAGTTTTTGTCCATGGGTTTTGTTGTCCAGCTGTTTTACTCTGTTTAAACTAGTAATTTAAACTGTTATGTTGATTTCTTTCTGCACCATGAGTTAGAGTTTGGTAAAGAATGATTACAAACCCCCTTGTGCGATAAAATACCTTACGTTCCAAACATTAAAGTGTGGGTGACGTGGCCTATTTTAATAAGCGAAAATATAGTAAATAGTCTCTATTTAATGTTGCGATTGTTTTTAATATTTTACGAAAAAGAATAAATAGCGAAAAAACGCGGTATAAACAACGAGGATGGCCGCCGGCTTCACGCATTCCGCCGGATTCGCGCCGCCCTGTCTGTGACGTAACGAAAGGCAGACAACATGGCTAGCACCGATAGCGAAGCACAGAGTGATGCTACCATCTCTATTAGCGATTTATCATCAGATGAACAGAAAGATGAAGAGGAAAGTTGCGGAGATTATCATGATGATGAGTCACTTTTGCAACCGTATCGATTCGAACCCTTTTGCGAAAGTGAGGAGGATATAGCAGAAAGTAGTAGGTCTAGTGATGCCGATGACGATAGCCAGCATGAAGGTTCTGCTAGACTCCAGAACACGGCATGGTTAGTTGCCTTTCGTGATTTTGGAACCTACGTAGACTAGGCCTTGTGTATACATCTGTAAAAGTACACGCAGAATTGAAAAGTCAATCTAATAGGGCCTAATGGTGAAATTTTTTCAGTGATTCCTAACAGTATATATGTAGGACAGCTGGATTCAGTTTGTAAGTTACAAATGAATGAGATGAACTAAAACTAACTTTTTGTCATAGGTGCCAGTGTCAATGTTGTGCTGTCATGCCTCTAGTGATGGAGTGTATTTGCTGCCGTGAAATAGATGAAGTCCAAGGAGAAATGCTGCACAGAGGGGTAAATGCATCCTGCATCACTGAAGTGGATAGTTTCCAGACCTGCTGCCTGAATCCTGATGTTTTGAGGGTAGCATACTATACTTATGTTGATCATCATGGTAGAATGGAAGAAGCTACATCACATGAGTGAGTATACTCTACATGTCGAAGGTTGACACAGAATAGATCTAATTACCAGGGTATACATTGGTAGCATAGCAATTGAGTTAAAGTTAATTTAGTAGCTGGTAAAAACAGACTCTCGGTCAGGCCTAGGATATGATATATTTATTTACTTCCATCAACAATAAAAACACTTGTATGTAAACACGTCAATATATTTCAAACACTGACAGACATGTAATCAAGTCTTTATTCTATTTTCAGAAGATATCGATATATCGCATACAGGCAGTTTGTGAGGCTGTGCTGGGGACATCTTGGGAGAGCGGTTCGTGTTACCCTGCCATCCTGTGCTGTGAATAAAATACGGTCAACTTTTTCCGCACCAACTGGACAGTACGTTGGATTTTTGTATCCTGCATTAGACTGATTCAAGTGGACTTGTATCTGGATTTGAACTGTGAGACAGCAGTTTCTTTGGTTGGTCTTTGGTATTCACCACTCAATGGAGGAGGCACATCTCTGACATCCACATCTTCTCTGGGGTGTACGAGTCTGTCCAGGACATCCTTGATGATCTCATTGACATAGTCTGAAATGTATTGTGGAACACATATAAATATATATGTATATTTTTACCTATACCAAACAAATGTACGTGTATTCTTAAAATTTACATGCCTGTTCATTGGAGTGAGCCAATACATATAGAAATAAAGCAATATATTATAAATGAAGAATCGTGTTTTTTCATATAAATAATATGAACATAGGTTTATTGAAAAATGGAAAAAATACAACTTACCAAATGTAGGTTCTTCTAAAACTTTCCTCACTGTGTGTCCCCCTTTCTTCCACTTTGGCAGGGACACTGCATACTGGAGTTCACCTGATCTGGTACTTTGTTGAGTCCGCCCACTATTTTCATTGAAATGCATCACTGCTAACAGTCCTCTATTAAAAAAAATATGTATTGACATAAACATTCACCTGAAAATACTAACATCTTGAAAATATGTTACGCTACAGACAACTATTTTTTCTTTGATAAGCTGATAAAGCAATGTTTCAAGTACCAGCATATAACATGTATGTACCTGCAAAGCTGGCCCTCATAAGAAAAGGCATACAGTTTCAGAGCGTAGTGGTTCAAGAGGCTGTGGAACGCCTCCAGAGAGGATGTCTGCTCCCGGTTTGATGCCTGTTTTAGATCTCTGATGAGGTATGTTGTTGTTGCCAGTTTTTCTAATTTCACCATCAAGGTAGAACCTGTAAGCAAGCAAATTGGATGTACATCATCCAAACTTACTTATACTTCTACAGAAAACTCCAATAAAAAAAAAAGATACGGCTGTGTAAAATATACAAAACATACTTACATGATTTCAACCATTTCTTTCTTGCTGCTCTTCCTCTCAGCCTTTTATGCTCACATTTAGGGAATAACTCATTGTTGTGCGTATGAATATTTACAATATGATTCAGCACAGACGTCCACTTGGCTTCAACTAGGTTTGGCTCTGCGGAATCTGTTGACATGACTGACCAATAAAGGTGATTGATTATGCTGTCAATCCACTCTTTCAAGTCTGTGCAGTCTTTTTCTTTGGAAAGTGCCACAAGTTTTTTTTTCTGAGACCTGGAAATAATAATAAATATATTGGATATTTTACAACTGGAACAACTTCTGATAAAGAAAAAAGACTTGAGGAAATGAATAATACCCTTCGCAACATGCCAAACGTCCAAAAGGTGTTGAACATCTGGCAAATTCTCTCTGATCCATTTCCGTAACTGGACATGCCTGTCTGTTATTATCACATCTATATCTAGACCCTGTTATGTTCCCAAGAAATTAACTGATCTTATGAAGCCCTCCTTTTCCATATGCGAGGCACCACCAACTTCATTGCTCTGTAAAAAAAAATAGAAGCGATGACAGTTTATCATATTTTTAACATTAAATACTAAATAGGTAGTAGTAACTCCTCATTATCAAGAAAGATAAATACCTGTACCAGTTGCATGTCTATGATAACATTTGCTGGTAATTCTAACAGGGTGTACGTCCCATATTTTGCGGAATGACCAGGGCTGTCTGAGTGACCATCTCCAGCCAACACGATGCCTCTTTGTTCTGCTTGAACACATGCAATGAGCCAGGCTTGCTGCTCAGCCCACAAGTGTGTGATACTGGGAAGCAGATAGTCTTTTTGATGCCTAAAGAATGTTCTTCTGGATATGCATGCCACTTTCATGTTTTGGAACATGCGTAGTACTTTAGTGGCTAATGCACCAGTAGACAATATTGCTACAGATAGCAAAATATTGCCTAAAGGTATGTCTCCAACAAAAGGCTGACTCTTCCATTTTGTAACTTTTTTACAACTCTTGCATGTCCAGAGGACACACAGCATTGTACCCTGGGTTGTGGTTGACATGTCCATGTCCATTTCTTGACTAAAAGCACAACACCTCAAATTGAGCAGCATGCTCAGAGCAGACCAGGCAACTAAGAAAAAATGCTCAGTGGGTGGGGGTGTGGACCTTCTTTCAGAGTCAGAGGAGGATGGGGTCTGTGAAGAACTTGGAAGATAGTCACTATCATCAGCTGATACAGGATCCGGCTGACTGGATGGAAGGTCTGGTGATGAAGGAATGATTGGTTCAACTTGTATAGATAGCTGCTTGTGGTCACACAATGGGCAAAAATCTTCATCAGTTTGAGTGCTGATTTCCACAACTTCAGGCATTGTCTGTGACCCTGTAGAAAATGAATTATGAAATTGCATTATGTTACTTATCATTTTGTGAATTAAGAAAACAAAGCACACATCTTTAAATAACTTATATTTCAAGTAGGCCTAACCTTTTGTTTTTTTCGTTGGACCTTTCGACCTCATATCAACCTGCAGTCTAACAGTGCGACTAGCTCCTGGTTGCCTAACTGTCTGTGTGGTAGCTTCCTGTAACATGAAATTTATGAGTTCATGATAATTATTTTCACGTTATTAATTTAACATTAATGCAATTCACTAATTACTTTAACAACAAATACATATATATGTGATCATCTTACATGTACAGGGACTGGTTGTGGTTCATCTATCTCCATTTCCTCTTGAATATGTTCAGGCACTTCAACTGGTTGGGCTAGAAGCTCCTGTACTTCCTGGAATATTGTCATAGATATTATTAGTATTATTAGTTGTCTTGCTGCTAAACAGCTTATAATTAATTGTGTGAAATGTGTACAGGCAACATTTAATTAAAATGAAGGATTATTCAGTATAAAGATCTGTTACTCTGTATAATACTCTGTATAATATAGCATAGGGAAATTTTTATATCAATATATATACCGTATATATATTAAACGTTAAACTCACTCTCTTTTGTAATAAATACATTATGTAATAAACGTTACACTCACTCTCTTTTGTGCCAGCTTTTCGGTCACAGATTTTCTCTTTTTGTACTGGCTCCTGCCAGTGCTGGTACTGGGCGTTTCTGTTTCGGACGTTGCCACTAGCGATCTCTTGAAAATGGTGGGGATTGCGTTCGGTTTCAATACTTTTTTATATCTGACATGCATTCCCATATCTTTCATGAGCTGTGGTGTTTCTTCAAAACAGTCTGCCTCAAAATGTTCGCTGCATAAAGTTGACGAAGCAGTTGGCACCCAATTCGCCCTCGTTTGCTGAACTTGTTTTGTCCATTGTTTCAGCAGCGTTTCTTGTTTTGGGAATTTATACACAGATACACTTTCACTAGATGTATTGCTACATCCAGCTGCCACACAACGACTTGGCATGTTGATGATTAACAGAGAATTAACAAGAATTAACGAATTAACGATGATTAACGAGAGAAACGAAGACTACCTCTTTTGTTTACATGCTGTCCGAAGCGGAACTACGAAAGTCGATGCCTTCCGTGACGTCACAGGTCATATCGAGTTCACTTCCAGCCTGCGCTCTTAGCGGCAAATTCAAATCTCTGATTCCTTCGAACGATGTCTATTATTCATATGTTTCGGATTTTTTTCGATGCGAAATATTGGTATCATTAGAATCAGCGTTTAAAAGGCTTTTTTATTTGACAAAGTTGTTCAAAGCATGGCATCCACACTTTAAAGACAGAGTTCGCGACATGTGAGCGCTTGCCTTGTAATGCAAGACATTGCTGGGTCATTCATGTCCTCAATATGTAAAATACCAGGTCCAGAGGTGAAAACTTTAGAAAAAAGTGTTGATTATAATTGTATAAACAAAATTGAAGAAGATTGACTATAAGTTAGATCAACATTTCAAATTAAGTTGGATAGTCATAAAAAATCGAGTTGAATAAACTCAATTCAATTAGGTGTTACCAATTGAAGTAATTCATTTAAGTTAAATCAACTGATCTATTTAAGTTGGATAGACATAAAAATTTAGGTTGAATAAACTTAACACAATTAGGTGTTACCAATTGAAGTGATTCAATTAGGTTGGATCAACTTTTTTCTTTTTAGAGTGCATCCCTACTGTAATGATCCCACACTTTAGACAATTTCTGCCGTTTATTTATAGATCTATCAAATCCCTGCGCCGTGCGTATGGTGCACGTCATAGGAATTGAATGAGGCTTCGAGGCAGAGTTTTTGCCTCGAGTAATTTTTGTAATCGAGTAACTCGAGGAATTGTTTCAGCCCTAGTCTTTATTTTTGTTCTGGACACCACTGGAAGCACAAATTCATATGATGGTTTCTCAGATTGTAGCAGCATTTCCGCCTTCAGCGATCATGATCAGGAGCTTCGCGCTCCACTATGCAGAGGCAGCTGGCGGTCTGAAGAATAAAAGCTTGTCCGCGGTGTGTCAGGAGGAGGACCGCAAAAGGCGGACATGCTGCTATGCAGTGACGTGCGGTGAGATTGATGACTGGTGAGGCACTGAATCCTCTGGAGTCAGATTTACAACAATGAAAGAACTACATATTTCACCATTCAAAGTCAAAGTCAAAGTCAAAGTCAGCTTTATTGTCAAATGTACTGCATCCATAAAGACATACAGCACAGATGAAATTGCTTTTTCTCTCACTCCACGGTGCAAGTAGCCTATAAAATAATAAATAAATGACTTAAAAAATAATAAAGACAGCAATAATAAGAAGAATAACAGTAGTCTAAACAGTGCAAGAGAGCAATGAGATGGTTAAAGTGGCAGTTTAAAGTGACAACAGTGCTGAGAACAGTAAGTGGATGAGTTAGTGACGGCAGTCTTTGGTGAAGGTGGTGATCTGAACTGTTGTGAAAGTTTTCAGTGTGTGCTTGTAGGCGGAGTGGAGGGGCCAGAGAGGGGAGGGCAGGGAGGGAGTTGAGTGTCCTTATCGCCTGATGCTGTCTTTTAGTCTGCTGGTTCTGGCCTGCAGACTTTGCAGCCTCCTCCCTGAGGGCAGCAGGTTGAAGTGTCTCTAGGATGGGTGGGAGGGGTCCCCTGCAATCCTGATGGCTTTGCGGGTGAGGCGGGAGCGGTAAGTGTCTGAGAGGCCAGTAAGAGGGACACCAACTATCTTCTCAGCTGTTCTCACAATGTGCTGCAGAGTTTTCCGGCAGGACGCGGTGCAGGCTCCGTACCACACGGTGATGCAGCTGGTCAGGATGCTCTTGATGGCCCCCCTGTAGAAGGTCTGCATGATGGGGGGAGGAGCTCTGGCCCTCTTCAGTTTGCGGAGGAAGTACAGGCGTTGTTGGGATTTCTTGGCCAGTGATGCTGTGTTTTGGTTCCAAGACAGGTCGTTGGAGATGTGCACCCCCAGGAACTTGGTGCAGCTCACCCTTTCCACAGCAGCACCATTGACGATCAGTGGAGCGTGCTGGGTGGGAGTTCTCCTGAAGTCCACAACCATCTCCTTTGTCTTCTCCACATTCAGGTGGAGATTATTGTCTTTGCACCACAGAGCCAGCCTGCTCACCTCCCTCCTGTAGGGGGTCTCATTGTTGTTGTTGATGAGACCCACCACTGTTGTGTCATCCGCAAACTTGATAAAGAGGTTGGAGCTTGATGTTGGGGTGCAGTCGTGGGTCAGCAGAGTGAAGAGAAGGGGGCTCAGCAAACATCCTTGGGGGACCCCTGTGTTAATTGTAATGGTGCTGGAGGTGTTGTTGCCAACACGAACTGCCTGTGGTCTCCCTGTCAGAAAGTCCAGAAGCCAGTTGCACAGGGAGGTGTTGAGTCCTAGCTGGTCTAGCTTGTGGATGAGCTGCTGGAGGATGACTGTATTGAAGGCGGAGCTGAAGTCAATGAACAGCATTCTGACATGAGAGTCTTTTGTTTCCAGGTGAGTGAGGGCTGAGTGGAGGGCTGTTGAGATGGCATCATCGGTCGAACGGTTTGACCGATATGCAAACTGGTAGGGGTCCAGAGTGGGGGGGAGGGTAGACTTGATGTGCTGCATGACCAGCCGCTCAAAGCACTTCATGAGAATGGGGGTGAGAGCGATCGGGCGGTAGTCGTTGTAGCAGGAGGGAGAGGACTTCTTTGGGACCGGGATGATGGTGGTGGCTTTGAAGCATGAGGGAACAACAGCCTGGTTAAGTGAGAGGTTGAAGATGTCGGTGATGACATCAGTGAGCTCATCAGCACAGTTCCTCAGGACACAGCCAGGAATGTTGTCAGGTCCTGGGGCTCTCTGTGGTTTTATCCTTTCCGGTGAGCGCCTCACGCTGTCACGTGATAGCATCAGCACTAGGTCACTGGGAGGGGGAGGAGTCTTCTGTGCCGGGATGCTGTTGTCTGCCTCAAAGTGGGCAAAGAAGGAATTTAGCTGGTCCAGCAGAGGGGTTGAGTAGTCGCAGGCCTGTGGGGCGGGCTTGTAATCCGTGATGGTCTGGATGCCCCGCCACAGGTTCCTCCACAGGTTCATCCAACGGCAGCTAACAGCTAATAAAATACACACAAGAACACATTTGTCCTACAGAGAATATTTATAGATAGATAGAACACTCTTCTTGTGTATAAATTATTCATATATACTGTAAACAAATGAAAGAATAATACAGATGTTTTTAGCACACATTTGACCCTCAGTAACTATTTCTGGTATTTTTCCAACTTTAAATTCTGGAGTTTTAAACAGTTATCAAATATTGTCTGTGAAAATTATCATGAAAATAAAATAAATGATTTTACTTACATTTTTATCCACTTACTCCTATGTTATTTAAAAAAAAGTAAACATTGAAAAACATGTTTGTCCTTACTGTTTGAGTCCATGATGTGTTGATCCTTCTCCTTAAAGAGCTCTATGATCTGTTGGAAAAGTCTTCCTTATTTTCCTTTATTTGATATGAGTTTCTTCCTCTCAATGGAGAAAGACGTTCTTTGGGGGCGACCAAGATGGCGGAGTGAGTAGAGGCTCTTTACCGAGTTCTGCACAAAAAGTTCTTGAAATACGGTAAAACCCTGACTTTATTCTTTAAAACACCAACAAATCTCTTTATAAACAAGAATACATTGACCTCTAAGAGATAAGAAGCAGAATGCCGATTTCAAAAGGTGCAAAGAGAGGATTAGATATATCAAAATCCAAGCCAGCATCTGGAGAGGCTGTCGAAGCTATCGCTACCTCAGGCAACATACTTGTGGACAACTGCCACAACTACGCTGCATCCCAGTCAACGGTTGCTCCAAATGTAGAAGATAAGGATGACTTTCCATCCCTCCCTGCTACACCTCTCAAATCTCCAGTGTCAAAAAAAGTGATGTACGACTCCGGCAGCAACGATCCACCCACTTCAAACGAGATCATATCTCATCTTTCAGCATTGATAAACAGAAGATTAGACAGTCTGGAAATCATGGTGAAAGAGAATTCAAGTATGGTGAAAGAAAATGCTCTGAAGATTGAAGGTCTCAAAAAATTGATTGACTTTATGCATGCTGAAATGAAAGATGTAAAGAAAAAAGTGAATGACCGTGAAAGAAAAGTAAAAAGAGGCGAAGACCAACTAGATAACCACCAGCTGAGACTGTCTGATCTGGAAAGATACTCCAGAAGATGGAACCTCAAACTACACGGTGCCATGGAAACGGAGAAAGAAGACACACGAAGAAAGGTGATAGAAATTTGCCAATCGGTTTTACCTGAACAGAAACAGAAGCTACCTGACGTCATCGACACCGTGCATCGACTGGGACCCAGGAAGCAAGGCAACGCCAATCCGAGAGGCATCATCATTCAGTTCACCTCACGTGTCTCCAGGGATGCTGTCTGGAAAACAGCCAAAACATTCTCTTACCTGCGAGAGAATCACTTGAAATTCGCTGAAGATTTATCCCAGGAAGACAGAAGTCGTTGTGCCAAATTGTGGCCATTAATAGACAAAGCACGCAAGGAGGGGAAGTCGGCATACTTCCTTGGAGCCCGTGGCTTCATGAATGGAACAGAAGTGCTCCCTCCTTCATAGAAACGCTCATCCTACATTTAAAAGCTGACTGCTTCGGTGAGACTATTAACACTATTTCTTAATTACAAATTTGGTTGATGTTTAGTGTCCATACATCATTTTCTGATTAGGGCTATAACCTTATTTTAAACCTTAATTTCTTAGAAGAAGAAGAAGAAGAAGAAGAGAGGAAGAAAAAAAAAAAACTTATAGCCCTCTTCTTATTTTGGCTGCACATTTTTCTTTTTTTTTTTTTTTTTACTTGTCCTGTCCAACAGCTGGGCAAACAGATGAGAGCTGAAGGCCTCTTGTGTTTGGACATATTTTGCTTTAACAACAGGGGTTATTAATCTTCATCTACAAACCAGAGGAATGTCTGAATAAACCCCTTTTGTAGTTGAGGCCAAACTTTATTAAATTCCATCATATTAGAAAATCTTTGGTGCTGGACCGGACGGAAAAGGAAAGGAGGGAAGAAGAGAGAGGGATGTTAGAGAGGAGGGGGGAGAGGAGGGTAATAATAGGAGGGGGGGGTAGAACCATGAAGCAGCCTAAGGCAACAACTTTACTGGATGTTTATCATTACGGTAAGGTTCAAGTGTAATACACATCTCAAAGGGCGGGGCCTGTCCACACACACATTCAGATGTTATAAACACACCTGTTAACTGTAAAGATGTCTACATGTCAACATGTACACAAAACATGCACACAATACAGATATAGTTCACACACGCATACTTATGCCTTTAAACCAACTAGTGTGAAATATTTCATTCATTCAATCCTGCAAATTATTAGTATAAAGGTGAGCTAACACCTGTGCTCAGATAAGTGTTTAAGTTCTTCTAAATGAATGGTGGAATGTGAAAAGAAGCAGGGAGGGGCGACCAGCCATCCCCACACCAAGACCCCCGCCGCAGCAGCAGCGGCAGCCGGAACTCCCAACGCCACCCGACAGCAGGCAGAGAACAACCACCCCCCGGGTGACCACATCCGCCACCCCGGCCAGGGCCAGCAGGATCACCACGAGGCCCCCAGAGCCAGAGAGCAGGGAGGCATGGGGAGAAGAGAGCGCCGCCCCAGCCCAACCAGGGGAGCAGCCCCCCCGCCGCGCCGGGAGGGCCCAACGCAGGTCCCCACCCGAGAAGAGCGCCCACAGCCCCAGACGAGCACCTCGTCACCACCCAGGAGTTCTGGGTATCCCCCCGCCCCAACCCCAGGTACGAGCCAGGACCCCCCAAGGGAGACCCGCTCTGCGCTCCAGGCAGCCACCCACCCGGCCTACGGTTGGTCCAGGAAGGAGCAAGGCAGGGGACAGCCGGCCCCGCCCAGGAGGGGGGCACCCCGGAGAGAAGAGGGGCCCACAAGGGGTGTTGCTAACGTGGCCCGACCAGGCTCGGCCACAGTTGGAATGTGGGCGGGGGGCCAGCGCCCAGGGGCAAAAACCCGAACCCACCCCACAAGAAAACGGACACCCTCAGGTGTAATGTGAACTCCCTCCCTGCGCGGAGAGAGCCCCGCCGGGCCCAGGAAACCGGCACCCAGAGGACACGGCCGCCGCTGCCAAGGGCCCAGTACCCCCCACCAGGGATGGGGTAGGGGACAGATGGACCTTGGACCCACCTTCCTTGTATAATGCGTGTGCGTGTGTTCGTAAGGGTGTATGTGTGCATGTGTGTGTGTTTGTGTTTGAATGTATATTATGAGAAGTAAAAAGTTGTGTGTACTAGGGGGGTGTAGTTAAAATTGGTGGGTAGGGCACAGAGAGGACATTCCCTAATTACTCACAGTAATGTCCCCTCACCCTCCCCACCAAGGGTCCCTAAATGTCTAAGGTGCGGTTAAAATTGGCGGGTAGGGTGCTAGGAGGACATCTGCTGCTTGCTGGCAGTGATGTCCAAGCACCCCCCCTACCAAGGGCCCTACATGTCTAAGGTGCAAATAAAACCGAGAGAGGGGGGGCCCATTCCATACGGCAACCATGGGAGGGAGACCACTGCCAAGTAGCCCCCCACCAAAGCGCATCGCAGGCTAAACCCCCCACCCACTCACCCTAATATGAGATTATATGAGGAAGGGGGTGAGTTGGGGACAGCTGGCAGACTGTCTCCCGGTGGTCAAACATCCGTCCCCCAGCCCCCCCCAGCATAGGGCCCAGGTCCCCCAGCCTCGGGGCCCCATCCCCCGAGGCACCGACGCCCCAGGCCCAGCACGACCCACCCCACACAGAGAGAGAGGAGCCAGAAAGCGCCGCCCCCCCCCCCCGGAGCAAGCCCAGGCCCCCACCCCCAGGCGCCGGCCCCGAGGAAGCTCTGGTCAGGCCTCGATGGGACCAAGGCGGGTTGCCCTGCCCCGCCCCAGAGCCAGGGAAGGGTTGATCCCAGCCCCAGGTGTAGACGGGCAGCCCATCCAGTGCCGCTGGACCTACCCCCCCCCGAGCAGGACCCCCCGCCGACCCCCCCCAGCACGGACAAAGAGACCACCCCCCCAAGCCAAGCCAGACCACCACCCAACCCCCCCACCACGCACCCCCCACCGCCAAGCCCAGAAGACCACGCAGCGCCCAGCCCGCCCTGCCCAGGCACCGGAACCGACCCCCCAACGAATGGGCTCCCCACCAGCCCCCACCGAGCAGCAGAGGCCCCGACCCTCACCCCGCACCACGGCAGAAAGGCAAGGAGCAGCAACAACCAGCCCCCCCCCCCCCCCCCCCCAAGTCATGGAGTTAGCTATGGGAGACCAGAGAGACTGAATTCTTTCCAAGTTACTAGAATTTTGGGCTGACATTTTTTCCAAGCTGATATGATCAAAAAGCAGATTTCTGTATTGACTTATATTTATATTTTTCTTGTTTTTCCAATTTATTAAGATGTTTTTTTTAGCAATACAAAGAGTTATGAAAATGATATTTAATAATTCTCCTTCTACCTCGATGGCACTCATGTCACCAAGCACGCAAAGTGATGGTGAAGCCGTGATTGAAACCTTAAGCCAGGCTGATAGATCGGCACATACCTGCTGCCAGAGAGCCTGGACAGGCGTGCAGAACCACAGTGCATGCATGTAACTATCAGGTAGATTGGCTGCACATTTTTTTATTTTATTTTATTTTCTAAACCAAAACAGGTTGGCTGTTATTCTATTTTTATTTAGTTAGTCAGGATTATTACATTATTTTTTGTATGAATCGTGCAGTGCTCGGTCCCCTTCTCTTCTGTAAATCTATTCTTTCACGGGAAAAAAAAAAAAAACTTTACAGATTGATATACATATATATATATATATATATATATATATATATATATATATATATATTTATTTATATATATTATTTTTCTTTTCTTTCTTTTCTTTGTTAGATCAGTTCATTAAACGTGTCTTTTTCACTCGTTTCTCTCAATGCCAGGGGACTAAGGCAAACATGCAAGCGCAAAGCTCTATTTTTATTTCTTAAACAATTTAAAGCAAATTTTTGTTTTTTGCAAGAGAGTCATTCCACATCTACTGATGCAAATTTTTGGAAATCACAATGGGGCAACGATATTTGGTTATCTCATGGTTCTGAACGTTCATCTGGTGTCACCACACTTAAGAACAACTTTTCTGGTTACATATTAGACTCTGAATGTGACACTCTTGGCCACTATATCTGTATGGCAGTTAAAAATGATATTTACAATTTTATCATTGTTAATATATATGGTTACAACAGTAAAAGTGAAAACGATAAACTACTGGACTCCTTAGAAAGAAAAATAAGCTTATGGTTATCAGATACCCAGACCAACTTTTGTTGGGGGGGACTTTAATATTGCTATCAATAATACACTTGATAGATGGCCTCCAAGACGGGAAACTTCATATAGCACCAATCTCAAAAGATTTATGAATAAGTTCGATATTGTGGATGTTTGGAGAGAGAAATTTCCCAATGACAAACGTTTCACCTGGAGTAATAAAACCGGTTCCAAACAATCTCGCATTGATATCTGGCTTGTTTCAAGCTGTATAAATAAAGATAACATCACTGTGAATATTTTGCCAACCCCTCTGACGGATCATAGAGCTATTTATATTAATATCCAAATTATTACTCCTGACAGTACTACTCGGAAATTCAATTACTGGAAGCTAAATAATTCTTCACTGAGGCATGAAGCAGTCAAAATTGAAATTACAAAATTGATTAATTTTTATTGGAATAAGGCCAATAAAGAAAAATCTTTTTGCACCAATTGGGAACTTTTAAATTTGAAACTTGTAAATTCTTAAGAAAATATGGAAGTCAAAATGCCAAATTAAGAAAAGCTGAAGAGGAAGAAGTGGTAAGCAAAATTATGTCTTATTATTAAAATAGACCAGAAGAGGTTGAGGAGGAGGATAAATTAACTTTAATTGATCTTCAAAACAAATTAGACCAAATATATCAACACAAAGCTGAAGGTGCCTTTGTTAGATCCAGGAAAAAATGGCTGGAGGAGGGAGAGCAAAACTCGGCCTACTTCTTTAGACTGGAAAAAAACAGATCAACAAACAACTTTATTAACCGCTTAAGTATCAATGCCACTATTTCCAACAATCCGATACATCTTTCAAAATTTTGTGCTAATTTCTATTCTAATCTATACAGCTCAAGATACAATGAGGACATTTCCTCCTTATTTTTTAACAATATTCAAAACCTCCGAACTATTGACGAGGAGGACAGGAGTCAGTGCGACAGCCCTCTTAACTCTGGAGGAAGTACTTAATTCCATCTTCGCGCTGAAGTCCAACAAATCTCCTGGCACAGATGGTTTATCTGCAGAATTTTACCAGGCATTCTCTAATCATTTAGCTCCGTTCCTACAACAAACATTTTTAGAAAGTATAGAAAAAAATGCTCTCCCTTCAACACTTTCTCAAGGTCTAATAACTCTCATTCCAAAACCAAATAAAGACATACTCTTAATTGAAAACTGGAGACCCATTTACTTGCTTAATTGTGATTATAAAATTATGGCTTTAATATTTGCTAATAGAATCAAAAAAGTTTTAGAGTTAATCATCGATGAAACGCAGTCAGGTTTCATGAAAAATAGGCATATCTCTAATAATATCAGATTGGTGCTAGATCTACTTGATTACTCTGATTTGGTGCCTGATGACAGCTTTATTCTTCTCCTAGACTTTTATAAAGCATTCGACACAATCGAACACCAATTTATTTTCAACTCATTAGAATTATTCGGCTTTGGAGATTTTTTCTGTAATGCTGTTAGAACTTTATATTCGAATGGTAACAGCTCTATAAAAATGAGACATGGCTCCACCCCTAGATTTGACCTAAAACGAGGCATTCGCCAAGGTTGCCCAATCTCACCATATCTGTTTCTTCTCTGCACTCAAATCCTAACAAACCACATTTGTTCTAGTAATGTGCAGGGCATTACCATAGCTGGCAAAGAGCTTGTCATTTAAAAAACTCAAGCCAGATTCCTCTAATCTTAGACGTAATTAATATTTTTTCTCAAACTTCTGGTTTAACATTAAACTTAAACAAATGTGAATTACTAGCTATTAAAGACTGCTCAGTTGATGTTATCTGCACGATCCCTGTTAAACAAGAAATTAAGTACTTGGGTATTTTAATCAATAAAAATCAAAAACACAGATGTTCATCTAACTTTACTCCAACCATACAGAAAACCAAAAAGAAGCTTAATCAATGGCTACAAAGGGACTTATCCTTAAGAGGTAGAGTACTGCTAACCAAAGCAGAAGGAATCTCCCGTCTAACTTATGTTGCCATCTGTTTACACCTTGACAACAACATTTGTAAAGAAATTGGTCGCACACTTCTTAAATTTATCTGGAAAAATCGAACACATTACATAAGAAAATCTGTCATTATGAATGACTATGAATCAGGTGGACTTAACTTTCTAGACTTTAACTCTCTCAATAATACTTTTAAAATTAATTGGGCCAAAATTTTTTTGAAGAACCCCACCTCTACCTGGAACATCATACCATTTCAGATTTTCTCCCGTTTTGGAGGCTTTAAATTTATTTTAAATTGTCACTGTAATGTTGAGAAACTCCCCACAAAACTCTCATTCTTCCATAAGCAGGTTCTCTTAGCATGGAACCTTATTTACAAACATAATTTTTCTCCACACAAGTACATCATCTGGAACAACAGAGATAGTTTATACAAAAATACATCGCTCTATTTAGAGACCTGGATCCAGAATGGGATCCTACTGGTGGCTCAAGTATTTAATAAGGAGGGGCAGCTGTTAAACTATAACGAATTCCTATCACAGTATAATTTACCCTTTTACTTTACAAGAGTTTTCAATGGTGCGGAAGGCTATCCCCTCAGGAATAGTAATGTTATTTAAGAACACTGATAATTTGATACCTAATCAAAATACAATAAACAATGCAGATGAGTCACCGGTAGGGAAAATATGCTTCTCTTATGGGCGTACTACTAATATAAAAATACGCAGATTATTTCAAAAGATTTATACCTCTCTATATTTTGAATTATTGGAATCGATTTGTTCCAGATATCAACTGGAAAGCAGTCTGGACGATCCCTCATATGTATTTAATAATAAATAAGGTAAAAGAAGTATCCTTTAAAATTCTCCATAAAATTTACCCTGCCAAACATTACATGATAAAATTTAAAAAAGAGATTAATACTGATTGTAGTTTCTGTGGAGATCACCCAGAAACAGTAACTCATCTTTTCTGGCACTGTTTGTCCACACGGAGATTTTGGAAGGAGTTCAGTAGATTCATCATTATTCATGTCTTCAAAGATTTCTCCCTGAAATGGGAAAATGTATTACTTTGTTTTTTTAGGACCCCCAAAAAACAAAAGGTTTTTTTTATAATTAATTTATTAATTCTTCTGGCAAAATTCTACATACATAAATGTAAATTTACTAATAAAACACCATACTTCCCACAATTAATTAAAGATGTAACTTTTTACATAAAATCAATATCCTTTTCCTCCAACAAAAAGGCTCTCAGAACTATTGAAATTTGTAACACTCTGCAAATATTTCATGAATCGACTCCCCTGGCTGTTTAACATTATTTGTGTTGTATATTGATTGTATGTTGTATACTGCATTGATTGTTCTTCATGTTGTATACTTGCATTTGTTCAATTTAGTAAAAAAATAAAAATAAAAAAAAAGACGTTCTTAGTTTTTCTATGGCAGCAGTGTAGCTACAAAGCAGCTGTCAGCTCACGTCTGCCCCCTGCTGGTGAGGCATGCCTCACCTGACGCACTTTCTGCAGGCCTAAAGCAGCTTTTTGACAGCACGTCTGTGTTAACATTGAGCCCTACGGTCAGAAGTGAAGCACAGCGCTCACCCGGAGATTCAGCTCCATCTGTCTCCATCTCAAATTCGGCGATTTTAACCTCAGAAACTGTGGAAAGCATGTTGATTTGAATGAAAATGTATATTTAACACAGATCAGTGGAAAATAATATTTACTTAATTTACCTTTTTCTATTTTACCACGACCTGCCTCACCTGACCGCACATCACTGAAACCAGAAATGTTTTTTCATTTTCAAAATGAAGCTGCATTTTTTGACTCAAAAATAAAAGGAAAAAGCAATCCACCTACGTTCACACTGCAGGCTGAAACGACCCAATTCCGATTTTTTTGCCCCTATGCGGCCCAATTCCGATCTTTTCATGACAGTCTTAATGACACAGATCCGCTCTTTTCAAATGCGACCCAGGCCCCGTGGGTTTGCCTGCCTGATTCTGATATATATCCGACCTTTTCTATTGCGACCGTCGTCTGATTGGCCAGGCGACTTGATTCCGAATCGTACGTCATCGACACGCAACTAACGTCATCATTTTGCCTTGAAGTAGGTGGGAACGAGAACGTAAACAACAAACATGGCGGACGATGCTGCTGAGATCAGTCAGTGGAAGGGAAGCAGGTCACTGATTGGATTAATATTTGGGCTGATCGCTCTATTCAGGCAAACTCCAGGGCTCTTATCGCAACTGGGTGATTTTTGAAAAAATTTCCAGCTAAATGGCCGAGTGTGGTGTTGAAACTTTCCCGCAATGACTTTTTTTTTCCTTTCTCCCCTTTCCGACCGTGCTCAGAAGCGCAGGGGACCCGAGGCGGATCCTCCTCCTCCTCCCTGTTCTGATCCTTAGATTCTCCAGAATTCTCCAGAGCGGCTTAATAAAGAGTCCATAGCATTTATTCTGGGGGAAACCTTATTTTAATACCGTCCTCCTTCCTCCGTAACACGCAACACACTGCCCCCCCCCCCCCCCCCTATTCTCCATCGCGGCACGCGCTTGCACACACACACACGCGGGCGCTCGGCCCCAACACACACACATTCCCATTCCACTACAGTGGGTACAGACGATCCCGACTCCACTGCCTTCTTAAAATGAGAAGACTGTAAATGTGCTGCTCCTTCATGAATATAAATTTAATATTACAAAAAGAGCTCAGCTTTTGACAACACTGTTGTTGACATCCATTGTGTTAACGTTGGCTCCGCAAACAACGAGTGACGTCGTTCACCGTTGAGTATTCTTCTGGCTTCTGCGCAGGCGGGTCTCGTTTGGGTCGTGTCATTTTCACACTGGAGACCACAAAAGTTCGGATTTACTTGGAAATGTGAACGGTCTTGCAAAAAAATCAGATTTTTCCAAAAAATCCTAATAGAGCATTAAGCCCTGCAGTGTGAACGTAGACAGACGTGCGGTGAAAAGAACTGCATAATAGGCTTCAGGTGAGGAATGCCTCACCAGCAGGGGGCAGACGTGAGCTGACAGCTGCTTTGTAGCTACACTGGTGCCGTAGAAAAAGACTAGGAACGTCTGTCTCAATGAGTTATATCACTCATATATATAACTCATTGGTCTGTCTCCATTGAGAATAGAAACTCATATAAACTAAAGGAAAATAACGAATGCTTGGAAACAGATCATAGAGCTTTTTGTGGAGAAGGATCAACACATGGATTCAAAAAGTAAGGACAAACATGTTTTTAAATGTTTGTTTATTAAAAATAACTTGGGAGCAAGTGGATAAAAAATGTAAGTGAAATCATTTATTTTAACTTATGATCATTCTCAGACAACATTTGATAACTGATTAGAATTTGAAGTTGGAAAATTACCAGAAATAGTTACTGAGGGTCAAATGTGTGCTGAACACATCTGTACACTTTAATTTGTTTACAGTAGTATATATGAATAATTTACACAAGAAGAGTGTTCTATCGATCTATAAAATAAATATTATCTGTGTCATTCTTTATTATTAATATGTCGTCACACATAACAACAACAAAAAGAAAACTTTTTTTTTAATTTATTTTAAAATGAATTAAAAGCAATAAAGTCCCTTAGAAGAAATGCTCCCAAAATGTTTAAACAAACCTCAAAATGCAGAATGACATCATATTTCAAGCAGTTCTGTTGGTTAACTTTCTATTCATTTCCTCTATATTGTGATGCAGAACTACTATAAATTGGGCCAAATCCCATAACTTCCCACCATTCACACAAGCCAAGATGGAGGACACGCTGCTACAGGATCTGAAGCTGAAGGTGGGCTTCCCGTACCTGTACTGCCATCAGGGGGACTGTGAACATCTGGTCATCATCACAGACGTCAGGTCGGTGCTTCCAGTGTTGGTCAGCAGCCGCTTTCACTTCAAGAAGGCTCCACCTCTTTTCATTAGTAGAAGTGGCATTCCACTATGAGAGGCCGTACAAGACATTATTCATTCTGAACCATTCACATTCATACATTCTTGCTCTCACACTCATATATACTCTCTTTCGCATACATATATTCTCTTGCACATACATACATTCTCACTTGCACATACATATATTCTCACTTGCACATACATGTATTCTCTCTCTCGCATGCATATATATTACCTTACACATACATACATTCTCACTCTCATTGTCACTCTTAATAAAGAATATATGTATGTGAAAGACGAGTATATATGTGTGTGTGAGGAAAAGTATATATGTGCGTGTGAGAGAGGAGTATGCATGAAAAGGAAGTGACTTTGCATGAAAAGGAAGGCAGATGATTTCTCGTGCTCTGATTGGACGAGAGGCCGCCACCTCCCATTTTGAACAGACGCTAACATGAACTAGCAAGATGAGCCATGGGGATCCTGCAGCAGGCCATCGGAACCTTAAGAAATATTTTATCTTCACGTCAAGTGGTCACAAATCTGTCTGCATCTCTAGAGACACAAAGGAATGTCTCAAATACCAATAATGGTAATAGAAGCGCCACCAAAACAGAAATGAGGGAGCTTTTCAGACAAACTCCACCGACCTCCCGCGCTTTTACTCAGTGTACAAACACTGGAGGGTGGTTGTACACGGAGTGAAAGCCTTTGCGTGAATTATGAATTATTAACTATTTGCGTGAATTATGGGCGAATTATTATTATGAATTATTATTATGAGTTATTATTATGAATGATGAAGAATGAATTATTAATTATTTTCATGCATTTACATTAAAACAAATTCCTCTTGTTTTCGATCCATAACTACATATAAATGTGGGGAAACCAGCTGTCATGTCTTAAAAAAGGCAACGTTGAGGTGAAGATAAAATATTTCTTAAGGTTCCGATGGCCTGCTGCAGGACCCCCGTGGCTCCTTCTTACTAGTTCATGGCTGTGTCCGAATTACCACCCTAACCCCTAACTACTAAAACCCTATAGTTCTCTGAATTTTAGAAGCAATTCGGACACCTGTGCTCACTACTTTTCTTTTTCGGGTGTTTTTCATAAGGCGCTTGCCACGGAAACAAAGTAGCACATTACCGCCACCACCTGGTCTGAAGGGGAACTACTTCTATTTAACATGGAGAATGACACCCATTTGTCAAAGTAAAAACATAATAAATATGAACATTTTTCGAAGACTATTTATGCATCTGCTTTGTTCTGATCATGGAAAACGTGCCTGATTTATAAATAATAAAAGTAAAAACACATTGTAGATTTTATGTATTTGTTCATAAATAAACCCCCAAGTTATTACTCCATTGCAATATTTATTTTTGTGCCGCTGAACGATTTACGGGCTCTTGCGAGGAGGCATTTTTTTCTGTAGTTTTCTCTTCTACCTTACTGAAAATGGCTTTGAATATGAACCTGTTCGTATTCTTGGCAATATTTCAACCGTTTTTCGTGGGATCAAACCCAAAACGAGCAGATATGCAGCATCACAGAGCAGCAAGGAGAAGCAGACGTCTCAGAAGATTTCCTCTGGATGCCCTGACCAGACATGAACAACCTGTAAGTTAAACTTAACGTTGTTTAGTTAAACTTAAGCATCTGTTACCAAATGTGCTCAAGGTTACACAGTCTGCTGGGTAATAGTTTAACATTCTTTTTCAACATTGGATTATGAGTTGTATAGTGTAATTGCATGAAACACTTGTGAGTTCAAAGTTTAGTATTTTTTATTCACAGTCAATCACTTATTTTAAACATAAATACTTTAATTTTTAAATATTTATATAAAAATAAAAAAACCCAGCCCAAAAAAAAGAGATTTTCCAGCATTCAAAAATACTTCATTAACTAAAATGTAAGACATCAAAATAGAATAAAATATAAAAAAAATCAGATCAATCAAATTTTCTCAATGAAATAATTATTGTTGCATTTTACAGGGTCTTTCACATCTCTACTGCTTTGCCAACATAAAGGTTTCTGTTCTGGCCCTTTACGCTGACGCTCAGTCCGACACAAAACCAGATATTCGGTTGACCCGCAGGACCATGGAGCATCTGGTGGAGCAGCTTCGGTTTCCTCACACTCTGGGGGGGCACACAGGAGACCGAGGTCCTGGTGTTCCTTTTCTGGCTGGCGTGTGGCACATCTTACAGTGTGGTAACCAGGGCCTTTGACGTGACACGGTCCACTGTGAGCAACATTGTCCACAGGACGGCAGACCGCATCCTCCAGCTGATGAGCAGGGTCGTCCAGCTTCCCAGTGGGAATGACTACCATAAGTCGCCTCTGGATTTTTAGCAGCTCGCTTGTTCTTCCACCTTCCAAAAGGTTGTGGGGAGCATCGATGGCTGCCACTGAAGAATAAAGGCCCTAAAAGAAAATGCAGTTTTTTATTTTAACAGGAAACTTTTTTATTCCATTCAACTGCAGGCTGTATGTGACTCTAATGCCAAATGTATAGATATTTTTGTTGGGAATCAAGGATCAGTCCATAATTCACAGGTTCTACTTAAAAGCCCAATTTATGTAAATCAAACAAACCCACCTGAAGGATCCTGTTGGGTGATGGTGGGTATCCCTGCATTGCTCATCCCATCACGCTGCTGACACCCTACAGGGAACCCATGAGGAATGTGGTTCAGGCCCGTTACAACCAGCACCACGCCAGGGCACGCTCTGTGGTGGAGAGAGGATTTGGCACTATGAAGATGAGGAGGAGAGCAATATTTCTGGGGGCACTGGAAGTAAAACCAACCTTTGCAATGAAAATTATTGCCTGCAGTTCAGTTCTGCACAATCTGTGCATCAGCAAAGGGGACTGCTGGGAGCCACTGATGTTGAGCCACACCAGGAACCAGTAGGACGGGTAAAGTGGCGTCCGTCTGCTAGGACAAATCTCTGCTTTCCTTTCAGCTCCAACTGTGACACACATGACTCTAGAAGACCAGGATTATTGTTAATATGTATAAAATAAATGCTAACATATAAAACGAAATTGTAAATATGTACATCCGATATTTATATGAAAATCCTTTTGAGATTGTTAAAAAATTGCTCAGATTTAAATAATACATGTAAATAATTCATTTTTGTTCCTGCATTTATTAAACAAATTGCAAAAACAACGACGACGTTACATTTTGTGAACAATATTTTAAACTCAGGTAAGCTTAATAGACTCTCCTGTCACTCTTAGTCCCTTCTTGCTCTTTCCTCCTCTCCTCTTTCAACAACAACCTTTACCCGAACATAACAACGATCACAGTTTAATTATAAATAAATACAAATCTGATCAAGTGTCTCTTACTCCCATCATCCGGCACTAGCTTGACTGAAAACAGATCCATCCATCCACAGATGAATCAGATTTTCCTCATCCTCGTCAGCTCCGACATATATAAACACATTTAAAAACCGTGTTTAACTTATGACTACCATCAGAACTCACTCCTTTTTTGATGTAATATCAACAGCGTTTGTTTTTAGCCTTTGGCGCTAATTCGCGCTAGCGTTAGCGTTAGCATTACCGAAATTGATGAGC
Source organism: Oryzias curvinotus (assembly GCA_023969325.1). Lineage (NCBI taxonomy): Eukaryota > Metazoa > Chordata > Actinopteri > Beloniformes > Adrianichthyidae > Oryzias > Oryzias curvinotus. The sequence continues at coordinate 320,278 of JALJSC010000052.1, forward strand.
TTCAAAACAATGTAGATTGTCGATTGAGGAATATAACATATTAAACACATCATCTTACATATTTACAAATATATTTCACAACAGATACTTGATACTTTTAAACATACTTACAGTTTTCAGTCCTCTTTCTCACGCAACCGTTCGCCATCTTCAAATAATTCAAACGCAGTGCATTGTGGGTCACTCGCAATGCATTCTGGTATGAACGCAGTGCATTCTGGACAATGTTCGCCGATCGAGTGGGCATCGATCCACACTGGTTTTTCGTAGAGAATTCTGGGAAATTTCTAGTGCACATGATTTTTGAACTGTAGATTTGGACAGCACTACAAAATGGCGACCACACTATATAGTGCACTATATAGGGGTTAGGGCGGTAATTCGGACACAGGGCATGTTAGCGTCTGTTCAAAATGGGAGGTGGCGGCCTCTCGTCCAATCAGAGCACGAGAAATCATCTGCCTTCCTTTTCATGCAAAGTCACTTCCTTGTAGAGGTAAGATCGGGCCTAAAAAATCCGGCCCGACCCGACACAGGCCCGCGGGCATTAAAGCCGAACCCGACCAATTAACTTGATTTGCAGGACCGAGCCCGAAGCAAACCCGAAATTTCAATTTTAACCCATAGGATTTTTGGCAGAAAAAAAATCGCCATATTTCTTTAAGGTAAAATAATCTATATATTTTTATGATCATGAAAGTTATGGTCTTTCAAACAGAGAGTGGTCGCTGCAGCCGCGCGCGTATAAGCTGCTGTTGTGGCATAGAGTTCCGCTGGAAGCGCTGCGCAAAGGTTCCTCCCTCCATGACAAATGCATTTGATCAACGAAATAACGCTGGAACACAGAATAAGAGGCCAGACAGAGAGAGAGACAGAGAGATCTTGATGATAAGCACTCGCTTCATTACGCGGGAAATGCTGCAGGCGCAGCGGTGCGCGTTTGCCTTTTCAGCTCCCCTGTCTGAAGTTTATCCTTGACTTCCTGCTGTTCCATATCGGGGATACCTAAACAAAATAGATGCGGGCTTACGGAGGGGAGATTACGTTCATGACACGCTCGCAGAGCTGCGGGTGGCCGGCGCCCCCCTCGTTCTGCCAGTTGCTGGACCACAGTGTATGTCAATCAACGGTGGGCTGGTGACTGGTGGTAGGGGGCGGAGTCTACCTGTGTGTGTGTGGGTGTGTGCGCTAAGGGAACGTTCTCCCTCTGAGTAAGAAGAAGCTGGCTGTGCCTTTCGGTTCGTGCGGTAACCGTTCTGACGTACAGGATTAATAAAGAGCTGTTTGACAACCGCCGCCTAAGGAGCTTCTTTGCAGACATTACAATATATTTATTAAAAAAGTCAGCGAGAGAGAAGCCCAGCCCAAACCGACCCGAACGTAATGACTGTCATTTAGAACCCGACCCAAAATTCGGGTCGGGTCGGGTTCTGACTCGGGCTCGGGCCTAAGATCTTACCTCTACTTCCTTTTCATGCAAAGTCACTTCCTTTTCATACACACTCCTCTCTCACACGCACATATATACTCGTCTTTCACATACATATATTCTTTATTAAGAGTGACAATGAGAGTGAGAATGTATGTATGTGTAAGGTAATATATATGCATGTGAGAGAGAGAATATATTGATGCGCAACTGAGAATATATGTATGCGAAAGAGAGTATATATGTATGTGCAAGTGAGAATATATGTATGTGCAAGAGAGAATATATGTATGCGTAAGAGAATATATGTATGTGCAAGTGAGAATATATGTATGTGCAAGAGAGAATATATGTATGCGTAAGAGAATATATGTATGCGAAAGAGAGTATATATGAATGTGAGAGCAAGAAGAATAGAATAGAATAGAATAGAATAGAATGCCTTTATTGTCACTGTACACATGTACAATTCGCATCACACACACATGCAGTGAAATTAAAGCCGCTCACTATTCAGTGCAAACATGCAAGAGGGAAGTAAACTCGCACAATAATATAATAATAAAATAAAATAATTTCACAAAATGAAGAGCACAGTATACGAAGTACAATCTACAAAAGAACAAATGTACAATAGAAATTTCTGCAGAGAGGTAGTTATAACAAACACAAAAAAAATCCTGCTGTGCCCATGAATGCAGAGATATATTGCACATAATTTATTGCACATGATGAGATGGTTTGACATGATGGGATGCGCATAGTGAGAGAGAGAGACATAAGGGGTGGAGCTGTCAGTGACCGTGCATGTGAGAGTTCAGGATGGTTATGGCTTTTGGGAAAAAGCTGTTTTTTAGGCGGTTTGTCCTTGACCTGATGCACCTGTAGCGCCTTCCTGAGGGCAACAGGTCAAACAGTCCAGAGCCAGGGTGGGAACTGTCTTTTATGATCTTCCCAGCCCTGCCTAGACAACGGGAAGAATAGATGTCCGACAGGGAGGGGAGGGGGGAGCCGATGATCCTCTTAGCTGTTTTGACTACCCTCTGCAGTCTCTCCCTGTCCGCCATGGTGCAGCTGCCGTACCACACTGTAATGCAGTACGTCAGAAGGCTTTCTATGGACGTACGGTAGAAGGTTGTCAGCAGGCCGGGGTCCAGATTGTGCTTCCTGAGGACCCGCAGAAAGTGGAGTCTCTGCTGAGCCTTTTTGATGACGTCTGTGATGTTTTCTGTCCAGGAGATGTTGTTGGACAATACAACACCCAGAAACCTGAAGGTGTGGACCCTCTCCACATGCTCTCCGTTGATGTAGAGGGGAGCTGGGTCGGTGCTGTGCCTCCTGAAGTCCACGATGATCTCTTTGGTTTTCTTGGTGTTCAGAGCTAGGTTGTTGTCTGAGCACCAAGCTGCCAGCTTCAGGACCTCCTCCCTGTAGGCTACCTCGTCTCCCTTTGAGATGAGTCCGACGACTGTGGTGTCATCAGCAAACTTCACGATGAGGTTGCTGTCGTGCTGCGGACTGCAGTCGTAGGTGTAGAGGCAGTACAGGAGGGGGCTCAGCACACAGCCCTGTGGGGAGCCAGTGCTCAGTGTGCGTGTGGGGGAGAGGTGGGGGCCCAGCCTCACAGCCTGGGGCCGGTCAGTGAGGAAGTCCTTTATCCAGGCACATGTGAGGGGGGGCAGGCCTATAGTGTCCAGTTTCCTGATCAGAATGTCCGGGATGATTGTATTAAAGGCGGAGCTGTAGTCCACAAAGAGCATCCTGACATAGCTCTGCTGCTCCTCCAGGTGGCTCAGCGCAGCATGCAGGGCTAAGGCGATGGCATCTTCTGTAGACCGGTTTGTGCGGTATGCAAACTGGTGGGGGTCAAGGTCTGGGGGGAGGTGATCGTTGATGTGCTGGAGGACCAGTCTCTCGAAGCACTTCATTATTACTGGAGTGAGTGCCACTGGACGGTAGTCGTTGAGGCTGGAGATGGGAGATTTCTTCGGTACTGGGATGATGGTTGCAGATTTTAGGCAGGAGGGTATCACTGCCTGTGCCAGGGAGAGGTTGAAGATTTCTGTGAAGATGGGTGCAAGCTGAGGAGCACATGCTCTAAGCACTTTGCCAGGAACCCCGTCTGGGCCAGCTGCCTTTCTGGGGTTCACTGCTAGGAGCGCCTTCCTGACGTCATCCTCAGTCACAGTTAGTGGCATGACTGGTGAAGGAGAAGAAGAAGGAGTGGGGGTGGAGCAGGATGGGATTGAGGGTGGGGGTGAGGGGGCAGAGTTCTGTTGGTTTGGAGCTTCAAAGCGTGCAAAGTGGTTATTCAGCTCCTCTGCCAGCACTGCACTCAGATGGTCTGCAGTTACTTGACATCCCCTGTAGTTGGTGATGTCATGTATGCCCTTCCATACCTCACGTGTGTTGTTGCTGGACAGATGGGACTCGATGGTCCTCTGTGGTCCAGCTTAGCCTTTTGACCCCCTTCCTCAGGCAGCACGGGCATTCTTGTACAGAGCTCTGTCGCCTGACCGGAAGGCAGCGTCACGGGCTTTGAGGAGTTTGCGGACTTGGGTGGTCATCCAGGGTTTCTGGTTAGGGAAAACCCGGATGCTTTTGTCAACAGTCACATTTCGATGCAGAACTTGACGTAATCCAATACAGTGTTTGTGTGTGTTTCCAGCTCCTGGTGTTGAAACATTTCCAGTCCGTCTGCTCAAAGCAGTCTTGTAATCTGCTGAGTGCATCGTCAGGCCAGGTCTTATTGTTTTTTGTGATGGGCCTCCCACTGCGTCTGAGGGTGGTGTAGGTTGGGGTAGCAGGAGGGAAAGGTGGTCTGACTGCCCGAGGTGGGGGAGGGGGATGGCTCTGTATGCATGTTTGATGTTGGTGTAAACATGATCCAGAGTGTTTTCACCCCTCGTGGCACACTTAACATGCTGGTAAAAATTCGGCAGTACAGTTTTCAGATTGGCCCTGTTGAAGTCTCCTGCAATAACGTGAACGCCGTCAGGGTGGGCTCGTTGGTGTTCGTTAATGATGTTCAGCAGGAGAGAGAGAGCTTTGTTTGTGTTTGCGTCGGGTGGGATGTACACAGCCGTAACAATCACAACGGTGAACTCTCTCGGTAGGAGGAAAGGCCGGCATCTAACAGTCATGTACTCCAGATCAGGAGAGCAGAAATTGTTTATAATTGTCCCATTGTTACACCAGTTGTTGTGTATGTAGATGCAGAGTCCCCCTCCTCTGCTCTTACCGGAGTCTTTTGTTCTGTCCCAGCGTAGGAGAGTGCGGCCTGCTAGCTGCATGCTAGCGTCGGGTATCCCCGGGTGTAGCCATGACTCGGTGATGATCATCAGACAGCAGTCGCGCACATAACGGTTGTTAGCGAGTTGTAGTTGCAGATAATCCATTTTGTGTGCCAGGGATCTGGCGTTGGCAACATATAGGCTCGGAAGAGGTGGCTTGTGCGGTTGGTTCTTCAGCCTTAGCATAGCTCCAGACCGGCGGCCCCGTTTCTGCTTCCTCTCCCTCCGCCGTCTACGGCGCCTCCGAGTGCCGACAACAATCCACGGAGAGCCCGCTGGTCTGGCGATCTCGGCTGGGATGTCGTGCGTGTAGAGAAAGTCGTCCGAGACAGATGTCTGATGTTGCTTTCCTATATCAATGAGGTCCGAACGTGTGTAGAGGAGGTTCGCAGAACCGATAGTCCTCAAAAAAACGGAAAAAACATACAAAAATAACAAAAAGTAGCACTGAATAGGAGAGCCGTAAGCCGCAGCGTCCTTGCGCGCCGCCATCTGAATTAATCATCTGAATGAATGTGAATGGTTCAGAATGAATAATGTCTTGTACGGCCCCTCATACAATTCAAATTCAACGGCTCCAACTGAGTCCCCCATCGACAGTCCATAACCACCACCCTCGGCCGGCAGTTCAAATTCAGCGCACTATTACATATAACATCATTTTCTACAGTCGTCAATTTGACAACAGTGCGTTTTAACTCTCTCTCTATATATATACATTTTTTTTCCCTACACAAATTTTGTTTATTCAGTCTCGTCTTAACTCCTGCTAACTTGAGCAAGTAAGCTAGCAGTTACCCTGACATTCAGCGAATAAAACCACGAACGACTCAAATACATTCAAAATTTAGTTATATAGATTTCTCCTGCTTCTGACAAAACATTAACAAAAGTAAAACTGTTTTATTGTATTTAAAATACTTACGGTAATTGTGCAACAACGCGACGGCGGCAGAGGGCTTCAAGCTCTGCTTCTCCGTTCATTCCTCTGCTCCTTCCGCTCGAAAAAAAGAGGGAAAAGAAGACGCTGGCCGTGTGCGCATGCGCGCAGATCATTGCACAACGACTTAAGTTTTTCTAGTAAAACTTACAAAATATTAATGAATGCTGCCAAAGTTATTACAAAAATTTGAAAGGTAGTTCTTACTAATAAACAGATAGTTTGTCATTACTCATACAAATATGCAAAATGTAAATTCTTTACTCGAAAAATCTTTGTATTAGCAACATATTCAAATTATTTTGTAAATATTGCAAGGAATAAATACGTATATATTACTGGAGCAAAAAGTTAGTAGTCAGAAGGAGGAAGATGAGACAGAGCAGCATGATCCACAGCCAGCATAAATGACAAAAGATAATGAGGAAGACAAACATGAGACGACATCTGGGGCCTGTTTCAGAAAGGAGGTTAAGTGTAAACTCTGAGTGAGTTAACCCTGAAATCAGGGAAACTCTGGGTTTTCCGTTTCAGAATGGGAGGTTTGTTAAACCAGAGAAAGCAGAGTAAGTCAAACCCGTTTCTGAAAGAGAGGTAACTTATACTCGGAGTCAGTGTCCATGGTTACTTATGCTGTGAACCTAACCTGGTCGGGAGCAGGTTTTAGTCTCTAAACTCAAGGTTTCTGCCGGTCCCCTCCCCTTTTTAAAGACAAAGCGGCATTTTTCGCTTTAACCTTCATTGCCCACAATTCCGTCACACAGAGACAAGCTAAGTGACAAGAATGACTTGTTCTTTTTTGGAGGACCCAATAGACGAGGAGGCTGCATTAATTAATAGAGAATTACCACAATGAGAAAGAAAAAAGATAAATAAAAAAAGAATCCCACAATGAATAAATTCAAGTCACAATTTATTTGGTCTTCCTTATTTCCTACAAATTGAAAAGCAACAGTAAGAATTCAATATTCTCCCAAAACCTTTATAGAATTCACCAATCACAATACACACCATACCTGTAGCTTGTGTTTTAGGATCTCAATTTCCAGATCTGACTTAAGGATCTGTCGATCTGAGTAGGACATCTCTATATCAGTTTTCTCTATTTGTTTAATACAGTAGTGTGGGGTTAAATCCTGTTCATTCAACATGAATTCCATAGAATAACACTCTGGCATTTACTGTACGTCACTGAACTGTGTTCATCCGTGCAGAGGAGTTTGATGGACCTTCCTCCTCCTCCTCCTCCTCCTCCTCCTCCTACATCCATGACATGCTCAAATTTGACCTGATTGAATTATGTTTTTATACTTCATTTTTAGCTGCTGCCATGTTCTTTTAATTCCTGCAGGATTGCATCTACATGAAAATGAAATCATTGAATTAGATTAATGTAACAATTACTTTTTGGAAACACAATTTGCTAGTACTGCTTACTTTCTTAATCCCATATAAACCTATACCACTTGATCAATACAAGGGTAGACAAAAGTTCACTTTTAAAAACACAATTGCATGTATTAATATTAAACTGACCTAACGTTTGCAAGAGGGGAAGGTTAACAAAAAAGTCCTCTAAACATTATCGACGTTAAATGCATTTTTCCCCCAGATTGGTTCTGTACACTATGCAGCATTTCATGCAATTACACCGGGAATAACACTTCAAAAGTACACCGAAATATCGCCATTTTTTAATTTCAAACCTTACGCTATTTAAAAAGTTATTACAGCCAATATTGTATAACAATGATTTAAATGCAAACTTACGCATTAACTTGAGCAGCTATGTTTTCCCACGCTAACTGTCTGTGTTTTGCAGATGCAGCGGTGTTGCTTTTCTTCTGGACTATGTGCTCATATTCACTGTAACTCTGCAGCAGCACGTCAAGTTCAGCTGGCGAAAAATATGCAGACCTCTTTGTTTCCACGGTTGCCATGGGGACTCGTAATATCTGCGCTCCATTGATAATGGCTTCTTATGGTCGCGGTGCGCACGCTCAACTCCGATTCAGTCCACTCAGAGTTGATTAACCTAACTCCGATCAGCTTCTCTGAAACAGAAAACTCAGAGTTTTGAATCTCTCGGTAGACCAACTCAGAGTTCAAGTTTAACCTCAGAGTTGGTTGAACCTCCTTTCTGAAACAGGCCCCAGACAAATAATGAAACTGTTTCATGTTTATTAGCCTGAATAGAAATGTCTACAGATATAATTACTAATTACCATGGAAGGGTATTACTATTAGTATTTCAGAACAACTGACTTTTTTTCATTATAGAAATCTCCCAGTCAATAGCCAAACACCCCAAGCAGACACACCTCAGCAATAAATATAAACACAATAAATCACAATATATCAGTGGTCACTTAACTTTCTGTTAGTTTTCTAAAGGCTGTTTTACTACGTTTAGTAGAATTAATTTTAAAATTATAGCTTATGGTTTTTGTGTGCCACCCCAAGATTTAAATTGGCCCCCTACCGGCCACGCCCATGAGGCGCCACTGGCGCCGTGAGATATGATCAGGGGTGCTGTTAGAAATGTTAGAAATCTTCACTTCCTTGTTCCGATTTAGCTCGTAAAGTCTCTAAGCTCCAACAAAAACCTGTGTTTTGGCACAGGTGTAGTGACAAAACATATCAGCTTTTTGGAATAAAATTGACATATCCTACCTTAAATCTTAATATTGGACAACTGCCATCAAATAAAGGAATCAGGATTATCAATTTCTACCTGTCACTTGAAATAATCGGAAAGCAAATTAGATGAAGATCAGATAGATATTTTCAGTAGGACTGGGCACAGCGCTGCTGCCATCTGCTGGCCAAATGTGAAATAGCTTTTTTAAACTTGTGTCTCATATTCCCATAGTAATGGTGCATCTTCTTCAATAAAGTTTTATTGAAGGGGCTGCAGGTCAGAATAAATATGATGACAGGCCAGACTGCAGACATACCTGGTTTACACAGTATTAAGTTGTTAGATGATTGTGTGATGAATGGATTTTAGCACGGAGAGAGGGGAGTCATGAAGCACATCTGTAAAACAAGAGTTTTCACACAACTACAGTGTCAGGAACACCAGCAACCACTGAACTTTGCAATACTTCAGGATTTGACTTTGGAATTCCATAAAGATTACAATTATAACAGAAAATGTTCATCTCAAGGTACACAAGACAATTGTAAACAACTATCAATATTGAAATTTATAGTTATTGTAAGTAAAGATTAATACTGGAACTGTGACATAAACCCAAGTGGTGCCTGCCCTATCCACATGTATAAATGATAAAAAAAATGAGTCCATCCTTAATTAAAATAACAAAATTGAGAATAAATATCTCAACATTTCTGCACCTAGAAACTGAATTCTGTACATGTTTAAAGTGCAAGATAACAAGCTGGCAAAAAGGACAGGGTTTGTGTTTATTCTCAAAAACTAAGGAAAGATTTTTATAAAAGATTTGTTCCAAAATAAATGGCTTGAAAAAGTCAACTCTGCAATTAAGAATTTTAACCTGTTTCAAGCATTACAGTTGTTAAACATTAGTCATAATGTAAACCTTTTTTTTCTTTTTTTATGTAATCAAGAAGGAACTGAATAGTCAGTGTAACCCTAGTGCTTTCCTAGGAACTTTACTGTTGGGAGTTGGGTCATCTAGACCCCACTAGACAGTGCGCTAAACCTTTTTTCTTCAATGATTTGTGATCTTCACTGGTGTCCATGGATTACATGAAATCTTTCCACCTTTATCCAACATTGTCATGGTAGGGAGAACACGTCAATGTAAGGGTGGGGTCATCTAAGAGAGCACAAGGGTTAAATAGTGCTGCACCCATTTCCTCCTCCTGTTAAATGTACAGTTTTGGGTTGATTTAGTAGCCAAGATCATTTTTCATCAGAAAAGAAACCATGTTGCAGACGTCTTTACTGGACACGTTCTCAACCAGATCAGACTTGGCCTACAGCAGGCAAGAAGACGTCAGCCCAGGTCAATGCCCAGCTTTTTCAGCTGCAGCACCACGGAACCCAAATTGGACTGAAGAATCTCGGGGTATGTGTTATCCTGGAGAAAAGAGAATAGAACTGAACTTTTATTTACTGATAATTTTATTATCAGAATGAAGGTTGTTGCTCAGTTTTGAAATAAGGTTGTTGTTAAGGCAAAGTGGAAGATTAAAGCGTGTTTGCAAAATATGCTTATAGAGATGGTTTGACCCCTTAACACTTGAGATGCAACACCTAAATAACACACATACGTTTTGACAAACCACAACTCCTCCACCGTTCACGCCATCTATGTTGATCAGCTGATTCTGACGTGGAGGTTTGCACCACACTACTAATGTAAATGGATGCATAATTGGCGCAAAGCAGCTGTTCTCCGTGACAGAATCATCTGATTTATGTTGATTACAAAAGCTCTTCTCTATTGTAAAGTTTTACATATCAATGCAAAACTGCTTTTCCCCGCTTCTGCTGGACTTGTGTTAATTGCGTAAAAGAATGTAAATACTCTGGTATAAGAGGATTAAAATAATATGTTTATCCTTAAGGTTTGACATTTGTCCAGTTTGTATCCTTAGATCTGTAAAAACTGCATTTTATAAACTAACTCAATTGGTTAAATGTACTTAAGTATGAATCAAAATGAACTATAAAGCCAAACAAAATTGAAAAAGGTTTGCAGCTAAAGACATTTTTCAATTTACAGCAATGTTCTTTTAACCACTGCAAGGTGATTCATTCCTCTACTTTTTTTTATTACAAATGGTTTGTCCTTCAGTTTGCTGAGCATCTATGGCAGGGGTGGCGAACACGAGGCTCCCGAGCCGTATGCGGCTCTTGGCCAATGAGCGTGCGGCTCTTTGACTCTCATCATATTTTCTATATACTTTGCCTCATTTCATATTTTTTTCCATCTTAAACCACACTCAAACCATCAGAGGGTATTAAAAATAAATAATAATTAATAATAAAAGTAATTTGGCAGTGTGTTTGTGTGCGATGCAGCTCCCGACACATACGTGACCGCCAATCATTTGCGCAGGTGACGCCCACTGTCGGAACACATCTATAAAGATTAGCTGTGCGTGCAGACTGTTACCCTCATGGTCAAAATGGTGAAATTCAGAGTATAAGATAAACACAGGACGTTTCTGGAAGAACGGGAAGATTCTTACTTTTTACTGAACAGAATGGAAAGTCACAATGTTTATCATTATGAGCTTCTGGAAGCAGTAAAATATTTCATGGCAGAAAAGAACAAAACGGATCCCGGAGAAAATTAAAAACTCTTGCTGATCATCTGACACATATTGTCTCCTTTATTAACAAGTTGAAGCTTTTCTAAGTGCACATTCAACATTCAAAACGACAATCTGTCCCACGTTCCTTCTTTGCGCAGCTCACAGCAGAAAGCTGCAATCCAAATGAATGAAGCGCAGAACGTGACGCTGCTTGCGCAACTGAACGGAAACGACCGCAGATCACTTTTCTCATGGATCCTTTAATGCAGAGACTGACTGATGAGATCCACGCTGGTCACTGATGAGGCAGTGAGAGAACCGGAGATAAATGAGCAGAAATCTCTCTGAAAGAAGGCCCTGTTATGTTTTGGAGAACAGACCTCGGTCCGTTCTGACCGACACTCACGTAAAGGAGCTGATCAGAGAGGCTATGACTGGCCTGGGGGTTAGCCCCGCCTTCAGCCCCTAAGAGTCATGGGAAGTGGGGATTTTCAGTGTAAAACCATCAGCCAGGTAACTGTTACCAGAATTAAAGTGCATGCCGTTTGGCTGAATAAGTGTGAGCAGGAAGGAGGGGACGTGAATAACGCAGACAGTAAAATTAAAACTCAGCACTTGTTGGACTACTACTCCTAAGTATGAACTGACTCATTGCAATGTCTTAATTATTAATAAATTATTTGCTTTTGAGTCAAATGTCCGTCAATTAATTTTAAATTTAAAAACATATAAAAGCAAGATATTCTGATGGTCAAAATTAATTTAAGTTGCACACAACTGAAATGTAATGTTTTTATTGTGTTTATTGTGAATATGAATCACTCAGACACCAGAAGGATGCTCTGTCCAGATGTTTGTGTATTTTTTGGTGTAAGGGTCATTGAAAGAGGAATGTTGAGTTACAACAACAGTTAAATACTGATGGATAAATGGTGAATATATTCAGTTTTTACCATCGTAAATCTGACTTCAGAGAAGTCAGTGCTTCTCCAGCATCAACCTCACCGCCCGTCACTGAGTGGTTGTGTGTGTCAAAGAAAAGAGTGAGATGAAGAGAGAGAGAGAGTGTGTGGAGGGGGTCTCTGACCTCCAGGGTAGTCTCTGTGTTAACTCTGGCTAAGCTGCATTGATGTGTGTATTGAGGGTGGACACTTTCCTTGAAATAAACACAAGTACAATACTTGCTGTTTTATTGTAGGGAGAGGAGTGTGTTATGGAAAGTAATACGGCTTTAATTGTGTGTTTGTGTGTGTACCTTTTGGCAGGTCAGGGTGTGGTGTGGCTCTTTGACTCTCACAGTGAAAAAATTCGGCTCTTGATGTCAAACTTGTTCGCCACCCCTGATCTATGGGTTTGTGAAAGTTGCAGTTTTACTTGTTAGAAGGATTTCTTAAATAGTCCAACAGTTTTCATTCATTTGAAGCCAGACCCGGAGACTGCTTCCAATACAAAGTAGATTATTTCATGCTTTCTTATAGAACTATGAAAGACAGAAAAAGGAGCATCTCCACATAGCTGATGTGAGGCTTTGGAAAAAAGACAACTTAACTTCCAATTTATATTTATAACATTTTTTTAAAGTATTATTGATTTTTTATTTTATTGGCCTCCTCTACACTCTTTGCTTAGAACATTTACTAAATAGAGAATTGATTACTAACCACATTCATCTGTTTTTTTAGCTTTTTGTTTAATTCAAAGAAAAATGGTTTTGGTTTCTGCAGAAAAAGTCACTTGCCTGCATCTCAGTTTTGCAGGCTTTCTCCGTGTAGAGACGGAAGCATTTCCCTGGTCGTGTTCTGCCAGCGCGACCCGCCCTCTGCTGGGCAGAAGCTTTACTGATGGCTGTGACCAGCAAAGACTCCACTCTGATCTGAGGATTGTACACCTTCACACAAATGTCAAATCAGAACTTTTTTTTTTCAGAGGAGTCAGTGCCTTACCAGCATTCAACCTCACCGCACGTCACTGATTTGGACATCCCCAGTCCTCATCATTTCAAAGACAAATCCTAGAAAAAAACATCATTTTTAAAGAAAGTTGAAACCAGCTGCAGATAATAATGCAGATAATAAATATTTACTTTTACCTCAAAGATTAAGGGACACTGGAGGCAAAAAAAAAATTGGACAGCAACCTCTGCCTCGTACAGGGCGGTCAATGAAAATATTGTCTGACCTTAAACCAGTGTGTGGCCTAAATCAGGTTGAGGTGCACTGTGACATCATCAGATATGACATCATTACAATCTGATTACACTGAATCAAACTGATGTCAAAATGATGTCACAATGAGTCACAATGATGTCATTTGACACATCATTGATGTCTCATTTAATATTGTGGCATCATTACGTGTAATCCAGTGTCAGAATTTGACAGAATGACATCATCTGATAATAGTTAAAAGTCTACATATAGACCTCTTGGAAATCAATGAAAACATTTTTTGATAGGTGCAAGCGGAATCCCTCACACGAACAAAGAAAAAACATGGACTCAACAAATGCACATCACTACAAAGACATAAATGGCAATGTCCTGTTTCATATATGTCGCAAAGATGAAGAAACACATTATATAACAAGGCCAGTGGGGTCTGGGGCAGCAGAGAAACTCCATGACACCAAGACAAAAAGAGACAGCGGTGTCATGAAAGGGGAAATGGGAAAGACAAAAGAACCCTCTCAGCTAAACGTGGCAAAACCTCCAACTGAACAAAGTGACAGGGATGCCACCATTCAAACAAGTTGTGGAACCGTCACCAGAGCAGAGCACGGAATAAAAATGGCGGTACACAAGAGACCTACCCCTGTTAGGGACCCATATCAACTGCCTTCCGTTCAGTACGGAAATCCAGCCCGCACTTCCTATAACCATAGAAAGAGCTTGCCACCCAGCAAACCTGAGCAGGGCCCACAAAATAATGTCCAGCACGAGCTCACACATCCTCAAACCAGCTCCACTGGCAAAGACCCAAAAGTCTCTGTAACAGGAATGAGTCAGGACACGTCACCTCTGGTGTGTATAGGGAAAAGAGTGACTCTGGCGGACCCTGCTACAAAACCACCCAACCGGCTTTCTATCTTGGCATCCATGAAGCCGGCAGGGAACCTTAAAAAATTAACCAAATAAATGTACAGCTTTTAGTTGTAGGCCAGTTAGTATAGTCATTTTAGACATTAGTATTAAGGGCGGGGGGGGGGGGGGGGTATTAGAGCATAAAAAGTAGGAAGGACTAAGATGTTTGAAAACATCAAATTGGTTTGTTGACATACGCCATTATGTAATTAAGTCAGTTTTTTATTGATTGTAAGTTTAGTTTTCAATGCAAAATAAAGTGTGATCAAAAAGTAGAAAGGGGTAGAATTACAAAAAGAGGAATCTAGTTGCTGGAAGTTTTTCCTTCTTTTTTAAGTTTATTAGTATTACTTTAATAACTTGTCATGTCCATCTGCTGAGAAAAAAATAGGAGCTCAATGCTTGAAAAATGTAAAAGCTTTGCGATATAACATCGGACATGGGTTTAGTTTGCAAAACCGGAGTTTGGAGTCATTATTCTCAAATCTCTAGGGGAAGTTCATTCTAGTGCGAGGCCTGCAAATGACCAAAATACAGCAAGAATGACACATTTACATCAATAGAGCAGACTTCCTGTGCGAACGACAGCTTCCTACCTGGAACATTTTTTGGTTTCCATCTGATGAAGAAGCCCTGTCAAAATCAAGCTTGTGAGTTCAAGCTTGTTTGGGGCCCATAGAAACAATCTTTTTAGGTGGCGCTATGGAGCCATTTTGTGCACCCAAGCTGGTCTACCATAATATTTGAAATATTTCGAGACTATTGATGTGTTTGCAAACTTTGGGGAGTTTTCAGAAAAGATTGAGGCCTCAAAAAGGCAGCTCTTTAGTCTGAAGAAAATAAAGAAGAAAAATGATAACAAACATTACAGATACAATAGGGTCCTTGCACTACGTGCTTGGGCCCTAATAATAAACATTACAAATACATTATGGTCCTTGCACTACGTGCTTGGGCCCTAATAATAAACATTACAAATACATTATGGTCCTTGCACTACATGCTTGGGCCCTAATAATAAACATTACAAATACAATATGGTCCTTGCACTACGTGCTTGGGCCCTAATAATAAACATTACAAACAGACATTTGCCAGAGCACAAACACCAGAACAAACAAAAAGTAAAAAGGGAGGATGAGGAGAAAAAATAGGAGCTCAATGCTTGAAAAATATAAAAGCTTCGCGATATAACATCGGACATGGGTTTAGTTTGCAAAACCGGAGTTTGGAGTCATTATTCTCAAATCTCTAGCGGAAGTTCATTCTAGTGCGAGGCCTGCAAATGACCAAAATGCAGCAAGAATGACACATTTACATCAATAGAGCAGACTTCCTGTGCGAACGACAGCTTCCTACCAGGAACATTTTTTGGTTTCCATCTGATGAAGAAGCCCTGTCAAAATCAAGCTTATGAGTTCAAGCTTGTTTTGGGGCTTGTAGAAACAATCTTTTTAGGTGGCGCTATGGAGCCATTTTGTGCACCCAAGCTGGTCTACCATAATATTTGAAATATTTCGAGACTACTGATGTGTGTGCAAACTTTGGTGAGTTTTCAGAAAAGATAGAGGCCTCAAAAAGGCAGCTCTTTAGTCTGAAGAAAATAAAGAAGAAAAATGATAACAAACATTACAGATACAATAGGGTAATTGCACTACGTGCTTGGGCCCTAATAATAAACATTACAAATGCATTATGGTCCTTGCACTACGTGCTTGGGCCCTAATAATAAACATTACAAATACATTATGGTCTTTGCACTACGTGCTTGGGCCCTAATAATAGACAATACAAATACATTATGATCCTTGCACAACATGCTTGGGCAATTAGTAATAAACATACAAATACATTATAGTCCTTGCACTACGTGCTTGGGCCCTAATAATAAACGTTACAAATACATTATGGTCGTTGCACAACATGCTTGGGCAATTAATAATAAACATTACAAATACATTATAGTCCTTGCACTACGAGCTTGGGCCCTAATAATAAACATTACAAAGACATTATGGTCCTTACACTACGTGCTTGGGCCCTGAAAAAAAACATTACAAATACATTATGGTCCTTGCACTACGTGCTTGGGCCCTAATAATAAACATTACAAATACATTATGGTCTTTGCACTACATGCTTGGGCCCTAATAATAACATTAGAAATACAATATGGTCCTTGCACTACGTGCTTGGGCCCTAATAATAAACATTACAAATACATTATGGTCATTGCACTACATGCTAGGGCCCTAATACTAAACATTACAAAGACATCATGGTCTTTGCACTACGTGCTTGGGCCCTAATAATAAACAATACAAATACATTATGATCCTTGCACAACATGCTTGGGCAATTAATAATAAACATTACAAATACATTATAGTCCTTGCACTACGTGCTTGGGCCCTAATAATAAACATTACAAATACATTATGGTCGTTGCACTACATGCTTGGGCCCTAATAATAAACATTACAAATACATTATGGTCCTTGCACTACATGCTTGGGCCCTAATAATAAACATTACAAATACATTATGGTCCTTGCACTACATGCTTGGGCCCTAATAATAAACATTACAAATACATTATGGTCCTTGCACTACATGCTTGGGCCCTAATAATAAACATTACAAATACATTATGGTCCTTGCACTACATGCTTGGGCCCTAATAATAAACATTACAAATACATTATGGTCCTTGCACTACATGCTTGGGCCCTAATAATAAACATTACAAATACATTATGGTCCTTGCACTACGTGCTTGGGCCCTAATAATAAACATTACAAATACATTATGGTCCTTGCACTACATGCTTGGGCCCTAATAATAAACATTACAAATACATTATGGTCCTTGCACTACATGCTTGGGCCCTAATAATAAACATTACAAATACATTATGGTCCTTGCACTACGTGCTTGGGCCCTAATAATAAACATTACAAATACATTATGATCCTTGCACAACATGCTTGGGCCCTAATAATAAACATTACCAATACATTATGGTCGTTGCACTACGTGCTTGGTCCCCAATAATAAACATTACCAATACATTTTGGTCTTTGCACTACATGCTTGGGCCCAAATAATAAACATTACAAATACATTATGATCCTTGCACAACATGCTTGGGCCCTAATAATAAACATTACAAATACATTATGGTCCTTGCCCTACATGCTTGGGCCCTAATAATAAACATTACAAATACATTATGGTCCTTGCACTACATGGTTGGGCCCTTATAATAAACATTACAAATACATTATGGTCCTTGCACTACATGCTTGGGCCCTTATAATAAACATTACAAATACAATATGGTCCTTGCACTACGTGCTTGGGCCCTAATAATAAACATTACAAATACATTATGGTCCTTGCACTACATGCTTGGGCCCTAATAATAAACATTACAAATACATTATGGTCCTTGCACTACATGCTTGGGCCCTAATAATAAACATTACAAATACATTATGGTCCTTGCACTACATGCTTGGGCCCTTATAATAAACATTACAAATACATTATGGTCCTTGCACTACATGCTTGGGCCCTAATAATAAACATTACAAATACATTATGGTCCTTGCACTACATGCTTGGGCCCTAATAATAAACATTACAAATACATTATGGTCCTTGCACTACATGCTTGGGCCCTAATAATAAACATTACAAATACATTATGGTCCTTGCACTACATGCTTGGGCCCTAATAATAAACATTACCAATACATTATGGTCCTTGCACAACATGCTTGGGCCCTAATAATAAACATTACAAATACATTATGGTCCTTGCACTACATGCTTGGGCCCTAATAATAAACATTACAAATACATTATGGTCCTTGCACTACATGCTTGGGCCCTAATAATAAACATTACCAATACATTATGGTCCTTGCACAACATGCTTGGGCCTTAATAATAAACATTACAAATACATTATGATCCTTGCACTACATGCTTGGGCCCAAATAATAAACATTACAAATACATTATGGTCCTTGCCCTACATGCTGGGGCCCAAATAATAAACATTACAAATACATTATCGTCTTTGCACTACGTGCTTGGACCCTAATAATAAACATTACAAATACATTATGGTCCTTGCACTACGTGCTTGGGCCCTAATAATAAACATTACAAATACATTATGGTCCTTGCACTACATGCTTGGGCCCTAATAATAAAAATTACAAAGACATTATGGTCCTGGCACTACATGCTTGGGCCCTGTGAGGAAACTGGATTTTCTAGAAAGGACTGTATTAATAAAAAATATTAGGTTGGTTCATTCCCTTCAGTTTCTTGCACACAGAAACAAATGAATAAGGACTCAGAGACAATATATAGCTTGAGTGAAAATTTACTCCGCACAAAATAGCACAGATTTGTACGCAGGGTTACAGACAGAGGAACAGGATCTCAAAGTCTGAACAAAGACACTCAGAAAAGGGCTTGGTATATATACGTTATATTTGCATATTTAGGAGACCTTACGATGGTTATGGTGTAAAAAAGCCACCCACATGCTGTTGCAGGCTGGATACTCGAAGGTCATAAAGCTTCAAGTGTCAGATCTCTCTGATGTTCTCACAGACATTTGCCAGAGCACAAACACCAGAACACACAAAAAGTAAAAAGGGAGGATGAGGAGAAACTGTGAGAACAATAGCTTGGCTGTGCTGTCTTAGGATGTAATATAATTTTGAGATGATTATAATGAATGACGTTTAAACCATTAGTGTAATTAAAGGTACAAGTAAATGTAATAAAAGTAAAAAAGGGAGATTCAAACTATTCTGTTTCTAATTAATCCTAACAGGCCCTAATAATAAACATTACAAATACATTACGGTCCTTGCACTACGTGCTTGGGCTCTGTATTGTGTTCATGTTGACATGTGGACATTTTTGCAGCTTACAGGTGTGTTTATAACATCTGAGTGTGTGTGGACAGGCCCCGCCCTTTGAGATTTGTATTACACTTGAACCTTACCGCAATGATAAACATCCAGTAAACGTGTTGCTTTAGGCTGCTTCATGTTTTACCCCCCACTCTCCTATTATCACTCTCCTATCCCCCTCTCCTATTATTGCCCTCCTACACCCCCCCCCAACATCCCTCTCTCTTCTTCCCTCCTTTCCTTTACCGTCCGGTCCAACACCAAAGATTTTCAAATATGATTGAATTTAATAACATTTGGCCTCAATTACAAAAGGGGCTTATTCAGACATACCTCTGGTTTGTCTGAAGATTAATAACCCCTGTTGTTAAAGTAAAATATGTCCAACACAAGAGGTTCTCAGCTCTCATCTGTTTGCCCAGCTGTTGGACAGGGCAAGTTAAACAAAAAAAGTCAGTCTTTTTTCATAAAGTATTTTTAGTTTTACTATTTTTTCAGACTCCTCTGATACTCCTCTGCCATCTCTTTGGAACTCTGTGGAAACAGATCAAAAACACATCAAAATGTGGCGGTAACACAACAACCAGTCCTCAAATTGTGCAATGAAATGAAAATTCAACATGATTAAAATGAATATTTTAAAAAGCTGTCTTAAAATAAAGAACAGGGTTTTTTTTTTTTTTAGAAAAATTAAATATTTTGAATAATAAAAAAATAGTAAAACTAAAAATAGTTTCTGAAAAAAGACTGACTTTTTATTTATTTATTATTTTTTTTGCCCTGTAAGATTCAAGTGTAATACAAATCTCAAAGGGCGGGGCCTGTCCACACACACTCAGATGTTATAAACACACCTGTAAGCTGCAAAAATGTCCACATGTCAACATGAACAGAATACAGAGCCCAAGCACGTAGTGCAAGGACCGTAATGTATTTGTAATGTTTATTATTAGGGCCTGTTAGGATTAATTAGAAACAGAATAGTTTGAATCTCCCTTTTTTACTTTTATTACTTTTACTACCTTTTATTACACTTATGGTTTAAACGTCATTCATTATAATCATCTCAAAATTATATTGCATCCTAAGACAGCACAGCCAAGCTATTGTTCTCACAGTTTCTCCTCATCCTCCCTTTTTACTTTTTGTGTGTTCTGGTGTTTGTGCTCTGGCAAATGTCTGTGAGAACATCAGAGAGATCTGACACTTGAAGCTTTATGACCTTCGAGTATCCAGCCTGCAACAGCATGTGGGTGACTTTTCACACCATAGCCATCATAAGGTCTCCTGAATATGCAAATATAACGTATATATACCAAGCCCTTTTCTGAGTGTCTTTGTTCAGACTTTGAGATCCTGTTCCTCTGTCTGTAACCCTGCGTACAAATCTGTACTGTTTGTGCGGAGTAAATCTTCACTCAAGCTATATATTGTCTCTGAGTCCTTATTCATTTGTTTCTGTGTGCAGGAAACTGAAGAGAATGAACCAAGCTCATATTTTTTATTAATACAGTTTATTCTAGAAAATCCAGTTTCCTCACAGGGCCCAAGCATGTAGTGCCAGGACCATAATGTATTTGTAATATTTATAATAAGGGCCCAAGCATGTAGTGCAAGGACCATAATGTCTTTGTAATGTTTATTATTAGGGCCCAAGCATGGAGTGCAAGGACCATAATGTCTTTGTAATGTTTATTATTAGGGCCCAAGCATGTAGTGCAAGGACCATAATGTAATTGTAATGTTTATTATTAGGGCCCAAGCATGTAGTGCAAGACCATAATGTCTTTGTAATGTTTATTTTTGGGGCCCAAGCACGTAGTGCAAGGACCATAATGTATTTGTAATGTTTATTATCAGGGCCCAAGCACGTAGTGTAAGGACCATAATGTATTTGTAATGTTTATTTTTGGGGCCCAAGCACGTAGTGCAAGGACCATAATGTATTTGTAATGTTTATTATTAGGGCCCAAGCATGTAGTGCAAGGACCATAATGTATTTGTAATGTTTATTTTTGGGGCCCAAGCATGGAGTGCAAGGACCATAATGTATTTGTAATGTTTTTTTTCAGGGCCCAAGCACGTAGTGTAAGGACCATAATGTCTTTGTAATTTTTATTATTAGGGCCCAAGCACGTAGTGCAAGGACCATAACGTATTTGTAATGTTTATTATTAGGGCCCAAGCATGGAGTGCAAGGACCATAATGTATTTGTAATGTTTATTATTAGGGCCCAAGCATGTAGTGCAAGGACCATATTGTATTTGTAATGTTTATTATTAGGTCACAAGCGTGAAGTGCAACGACCATAATGTATGTGTAATGTTTATTATTAGGGCCCAAGCATGTAGTGCAAGGACCATAATGTATTTGTAATGTTTATTATTAGGGCCCAAGCATGGAGTGCAAGGACCATAATGTATTTGTAATGTTTATTACTAGGTCCCAAGCATGTAGTGCAAGGACCATAATGTATTTGTAATGTTTATTATTAGGGCCCAAGCATGTAGTGCAAGGACCATAATGTATTTGTAATGTTTATTATTAGGTCACAAGCGTGAAGTGCAACGACCATAATGTATTTGTAATGTTTATTTTTGGGGCCCAAGCACGTAGTGCAAGGACCATAATGTATTTGTAAAGTTTATTAGTAGGGCCCAAGCATGTAGTGCAAGGATCATAGTGTATTTGTAATGTTTATTATTAGGGCCCAAGCATATAGTGCAAGGACCATAATGTATTTGTAATGTTTATTATAAGGGCCCAAGCATGTAGTGCAAGGACCATAATGTATTTGTAATGTTTATTATTAGGGCCCAAGCATGTAGGGCAAGGACCATAATGTATTTGTAATGTTTATTATTAGGGCCCAAGCATGTAGGGCAAGGACCATAATGTATTTGTAATGTTTATTACAAGGGCCCAAGCATGTAGTGCAAGGACCATAATTTATTTGTAATGTTTATTTTTGGGGCCCAAGCACGTAGTATTTTTAATGTTTATTATTAGGGCCCCAGCATCAGCCAGCTTAAGACGAACTTCAAACTTGAAATTTTAAACTGTATGCTGGCACCCATCAAGAGCAATTTTAATGCTTCTGCATTGTATTCCTTTATTTGAAAAATGCTTTTTAGGCGGAACTGACAAATCCACCAAATGTTGACTTCTGGATGGTTTAGGCCTCGTGTTGCCCATCAGTTTGCGATAGTCCGCCAGCTGCCTTGACCGCTGGAGTTCTGGTGTGGCCCTGATCGACTCCAGCATTTGACGTACAGCTGCTTGCGGATATGGGTACGGCCAGGCTGGAGCTTGCTACAGTTATCATCAAAACTGCTATGTGATGCAGTTTGGTCTCCTACTATAATCCAAAGCGATTGGGAGGTCCCTGCGGTCGTAGCACTTACTGAAAGCAGTTGGCCTGTATGCCTGCTGTTGAAGAAAGTCTGTACTTTGAGGGGGCAGGCTCTAACATGGTGCAGCTTAAGACAAACTTCAAACTTGAAATTTTAAACTGTATGCTGGCACCTATCAAGAGCAATTTTAATACTTCTGCATTGTATTCCTTTATTTAAAAAATGCTTTTCAGGCCTCGTGTTGCCCATCAGTCGCTGATAGTCCGCCAGCTGACTTGACCGCTGGAGTTCTGGTGTGGCCCTGATCGACTCCAGCATTTGACGTAGGGCCATCAGCCATCAGGATCTACTTCTGTAAAACACAAAGAAGACATCTGAGTTCTGATGGAACGTCAAAAGTCCTCCAAAATAACGAGCTTCAAACAACAAAAACCAGCAAAATAACCTTACTTGGACATCAAAGGAGAAGTACTTCATCTGGTTTTTTATGCTCATCACCAGGAACGGAGATTTGATCCCCAGCGTCTTTGTGAGGTCTGCAGGACATGTGATGTATGTGGTGCAGACGGATGGCAGAGTTCCCCCTGTACTTTGTATTGCAGTAGAAGAGGAACTGACAAATCCACCAAATGTTGACTTCTGGATGGTTTAGGCCTCTTATTGCCCATCAGTCGCCGATAGTCCGCCAGCTGCCTTGACCGCTGGAGTTCTAGTGTGGCCCTGATCGACTCCAGCATTTGACGTAGGGCCATCAGCCATCAGGATCAGGATCTACTTCTGTAAAACACAAAGAAAACATCTGAGTTCTGATGGAACGTCAAAAGTCCTCCAAAATAATGAGATAACAACAAAAACCCGCAAAATAACCTTACTTGGACGTCAAAGGAGAAGAACTCATCTGGTTTTTTATGCTCATCACCAGGAACGGAGATTTGATCCCCAGCGTCTTTGTGGGGTTTGCAGGACATGTGATGTATGTGGTGCCGACGGAAGGCAGAGTTCCCCCTGTACTTTGTATTGCAGTAGAGGAGGAACTGAAGCATCCACCAAATGTTGACTTCTGGATGGTTTAGGCCTCATGTTGCCCATCAGTCGCCGATAGTCCGCCAGCTGCCTTGAACACTGGAGTTCTGGTGTGGCCCTGATCGACTCCAGCATTTGACGTACAGCTGCTTGCGGATATGGGTACGGCCAGGCTGGAGCTTGCTACAGTTATCATCAAAACTGCTATGTGATGCAGTTTGGTCTCCTACTATAATCCAAAGCGATTGGGAGGTCCCTGCGGTCGTAGCACTTACTGAAAGCAGTTGGCCTGTATGCCTGCTGTTGAAGAAAGTCTGTACTTTGAGGGGGCAGGCTCTAACACGGTGCAGCTTAAGACGAACATCAAACTTGAAATTTTAAACTGTATGCTGGCACCCATCAAGAGCAATTTTAATACTTCTGCATTGTTTTCCTTTATTTAAAAAATGCTTTTTGGGCGGAACTGACAAATCCACCAAATGTTGACTTCTGGATGGTTTAGGCCTCGTGGAGCCCATCAGTCACCAATAGTCCACCACCTGCTTTGACCGCTGGAGTTCTGGTGTGGCCCTGATCGACTCCAGCATTTGACGTAGGGCCATCAGCCATCAGGATCTACTTCTGTAAAACACAAAGAAGACATCTGAGTTCTGATGGAACGTCAAAAGTCCTCCAAAATAACGAGCTTCAAACAACAAAAACCCGCAAAATAACCTTACTTGGACATCAAAGGAGAAGTACTTCATCTGTTTTTTTTTTGCTCATCACCAGGAACGGAGATTTGATCCCCAGCGTCTTTGTGAGGTCTGCAGGACATGTGATGTATGTGGTGCCGACGGATGGCAGAGTTCCCCCTGTACTTTGTATTGCAGTAGAGGAGGAACTGACAAATCCACCAAATGTTGACTTCTGGATGGTTTAGGCCTCTTATTGCCCATCAGTCGCCGATAGTCCGCCAGCTGCCTTGACCGCTGGAGTTCTGGTGTGGCCCTGATCGACTCCAGCATTTGACGTAGGGCCATCAGCCATCAGGATCTACTTCTGTAAAACACAAAGACAACATCTGAGTTCTGATGGAATGTCAAAAGTCCTCCAAAATAATGAGATAACAACAAAAACCCGCAAAATAACCTTACTTGGACGTCAAAGGAGAAGAACTCATCTGGTTTTTTATGCTCATCACCAGGAACGGAGATTTGATCCCCAGCGTCTTTGTGGGGTCTGCAGGACATGTGATGTATGTGGTGCCGACAGAAGGCAGAGTTCCTCCTCTACTTTGTATTGCAGTAGAGGAGGAACTGACAAATCCACCAAATGTTGACTTCTGGATGGTTTAGTCCTCGTGTAGCACATCAGTCACCAATAGTCCACCACCTGCTTTGACCGCTGGAGTTCTGGTGTGGCCCTGATCGACTCCAGCATTTGACGTAGGGCTATCAGCCATCAGGATCTACTTCTGTAAAACACAAAGAAGACATCTGAGTTCTGATGGAACGTCAAAAGTCCTCCAAAATAACGAGCTTCAAACAACAAAAACCCGCAAAATAACCTTACTTTGACATCAAAGGAGAAGTACTTCATCTGGTTTTTTATGCTCATCACCAGGAACGGAGATTTGATCCCCAGCGTCTTTATGGGGTCTGCAGGACATGTGATGTATGTGGTGCCGACGGATGGCAGAGTTCCCCCTGTACTTTGTATTGCAGTATAAGAGGAACTAACAAATCCACCAAATGTTGACTTCTGGATGGTTTAGGCCTCTTATTGCCCATCAGTCGCCGATAGTCTGCCAGCTGCCTTGACCGCTGGAGTTCTAGTGTGGCCCTGATGGACTCCAGCATTTGACGTAGGGCCATCAGCCATCAGGATCAGGATCTACTTCTGTAAAACACAAAGAAAACATCTGAGTTCTGATGGAACGTCAAAAGTCCTCCAAAATAATGAGATAACAACAAAAACCCGCAAAATAACCTTATTTGGACGTCAAAGGATAGGAACTCATCTGGTTTTTTATGCTCATCACCAGGAACGGAGATTTGATCCCCAACGTCTTTGTGGGGTCTGCAGGACATGTGATGTATGTGGTGCCGACAGAAGGCAGAGTTCCTCCTCTACTTTGTATTGCAGTAGAGGAGGAACTGACAAATCCACCAAATGTTGACTTCTGGATGGTTTAGTCCTCGTGTTGCCCATCAGTCGCCGATAGTCCGCCAGCTGCCTTGACCGCTGGAGTTCTGGTGTGGCCCTGATCGACTCCAGCATTTGACGTACAGCTGCTTGCGGATATGGGTACGGCCAGGCTGGAGCTTGCTACAGTTATCAGCAAAACTGCTATGTGATGCAGTTTGGTCTCCTACTATAATCCAAAGCGATTGGGAGGTCCCTGCGGTCGTAGCACTTACTGAAAGCAGTTGGCCTGTATGCCTGCTGTTGAAGAAAGTCTGTACTTTGAGGGGGCAGGCTCTAACACGGTGCAGCTTAAGACGAACATCAAACTTGAAATTTTAAACTGTATGCTGGCACCCATCAAGAGCAATTTTAATACTTCTGCATTGTATTCCTTTATTTAAAAAATGCTTTTTAGGCGGAACTGACAAATCCACCAAATGTTGACTTCTGGATGGTTTAGGCCTCGTGGAGCCCATCAGTCACCAATAGTCCACCACCTGCTTTGACCGCTGGAGTTCTGGTGTGGCCCTGATCGACTCCAGCATTTGACGTAGGGCCATCAGCCATCAGGATCTACTTCTGTAAAACACAAAGACAACATCGGAGTTCTAATGGAACATCAAAAGTCCTCCAAAACAACGAGCTTCAAACAACAAAAACCCGGAAAATAACCTTACTTGGACGTCAAAGGAGAAGTTCTTCAACTGGTTTTTTATGCTCATCACCAGGAACGGAGATTTGATCCCCAGCGTCTTTGTGGGGTCTGCAGGACATGTGATGTATGTGGTGCCGACAGAAGGCAGAGTTCCTCCTCTACTTTGTATTGCAGTAGAGGAGGAACTGACAAATCCACCAAATGTTGACTTCTGGATGGTTTAGTCCTCGTGTTGCCCATCAGTCGCAGATAGTCTGCCAGCTGCCTTGACCGCTGGAGTTCTGGTGTGGCACTGAATGACTCCAGCATTTGACGTAGGGCCATCAGCCATCAGGATCAGGATCTACTTCTGTAAAACACAAAGACAACATCTGAGTTCTGCTGGAATGTCAAAAGTCCTCCAAAATAATGAGATAACAACAGAAACCCGCAAAATAACCATACTTGGACGTCAAAGGAGAAGTACTTCATCTGGTTTTTTATGCTCATCACCAGGAACGGAGATTTGATCCCCAGCGTCTTTGTGAGGTCTGCAGGACATGTGATGTATGTGGTGCCGACAGAAGGCAGAGTTCCTCCTCTACTTTGTATTGCAGTAGAGGAGGAACTGACAAATCCACCAAATGTTGACTTCTGGATGGTTTAGGCCTCGTGGAGCCCATCAGTCGCCGATAGTCCGCCAGCTGCCTTGACCGCTGGAGTTCTGGTGTGGCCCTGATCGACTCCAGCAATTGACGTAGGGCTATCAGCCATCAGGATCAGGAGCTACTTCTGTAAAACACAAAGACAAAATCTGAGTTCTGATGGAACATCAAAAGTCCTCCAAAATAACGAGCTTCAATCAACAAAAACCCGCAAAATAACCTTACTTGGACGTCAAAAGAGAAGTACTTCATCTGGTTTTTTATGCTCATTACCAGGAACGAAGATTTGATCCCCAGCGTCTTTGTGGGGTCTGCAGGACATGTGATGTATGTGGTGCCGACAGAAGGCAGAGTTCCTCCTCTACTTTGTATTGCAGTAGAGGAGGAACTGACAAATCCACCAAATGTTGACTTCTGGATGGTTTAGGCCTCGTGGAGCCCATCAGTCGCCGATAGTCCGCCAGCTGCCTTGACCGCTGGAGTTCTGGTGTGGCCCTGATCAACTCCAGCATTTGACGTAGGGCCATCAGCCATCAGGATCTACTTCTGTAAAACACAAAGACAACATCTGAGTTCTGATGAAAAATCAAAAGTCCTCCAAAATAACGAGCTTCAAACAACAAAAACCCGCAAAATAACCTTACTTGGACGTCAAAGGAGAAGTACTTCATCTGGTTTTTTATGCTCATCACCAGGAACGGAGATTTGATCCCCAGCATCTTTGTGGGGTCTGCAGGACATGTGATGTATGTGGTGCCGACGGAAGGCAGAGTTCCTCCTCTACTTTGTATTGCAGTAGAGGAGGAACTGACAAATCCACCAAATGTTGACTTCTGGATGGTTTAGTCCTCGTGTAGCCCATCAGTCGCCGATAGTCCGCCAGCTGCCTTGACCGCTGGAGTTCTGGTGTGGCCCTGATCGACTCCAGCATTTGACGTAGGGCCATCAGCCATCAGGATCTACTTCTGTAAAACACAAAGACAACATCTGAGTTCTGATGGAACGTCAAAGGTCCTCAAAAATAATGAGATAACAAAAAACCTTGCAAAATAACCTTACTTGGACGTCAAAGGAGAAGCACTTCATCTGGTTTTTTTTGCTCATCACCAGGAACGGAGATTTGATCCCCAGCATCTTTGTGGGGTCTGCAGGACATGTGATGTATGTGGTGCCGACGGAAGGCAGAGTTCCCCCTGTACTTTGTATTGCAGTAGAAGAGGAACTGACAAATCCACCAAATGTTGACTTCTGGATGGTTTAGGCCTCGTGGAGCCCATCAGTTTGCGATAGTCTGCCAGCTGCCTTGACCGCTGGAGTTCTGGTGTGGCCCTGATCGACTCCAGCATTTGACGTACAGCTGCTTGCGGATATGGGTAAGACCTGGCTGGAGCTTGCTACAGTTATCTTCAAAACTGCTATGTGATGCAGTTTGGTCTCCCACTATAATCCATAGCGATTGAGAGGTCCCTTCGGTCGTAGCCCTTACTGAATGCAGTTGGCCTGTATGCCTGCTGTTGAAGAAAGTCTGTACTTTGAGGGGGCAGGCTCTAACATGGTGCAGCTTCAGACGAGCTTCAAGCTTGAAATTTTAAACTGTTTGCTGGCACCCATCAAGAGCAATTTAAATGCTTCTGCATTTTTTTCCTTCATTTGAAAAATGCTTTTTAGGCCTCGTGTTGCCCATCAGTCGCCGATAGTCCGCCAGCTGCCTTCACCGCTGGAGTTCTGGTGTGGCCCTGATCGACTCCAGCAATTGACGTAGGGCCATCAGCCATCAGGATCAGGATCTACTTCTGTAAAACAAAAAGACAACATCTGAGTTCTGATGGAACGTCAAAAGTCCTCCAAAATATTGAGATAACAACAAAAACCCGCAAAATAACCTTACTTGGACATCAAAGGAGAAGTACTTCATCTGTTTTTTTTTTGCTCATCACCAGGAACGAAGATTTGATCCCCAGCGTCTTTGTGGGGTCTGCAGGACATGTGATGTATGTGGTGCCGACGGATGGCAGAGTTCCCCTTGTACTTTGTATTGCAGTAGAGGAGGAACTGACAAATCCACCAAATGTTGACTTCTGGATGGTTTAGTCCTCGTGTAGCCCATCAGTCGCCGATAGTCCGCCAGCTGCCTTGACCGCTGGAGTTCTGGTGTGGCCCTGATCGACTCCAGCAATTGACGTAGGGCCATCAGCCATCAGGATCAGGACCTACTTCTGTAAAACAAAAAGACAACATCTGAGTTCTGATGGAACGTCAAAAGTCCTCCAAAATAACGAGCTTCAATCAACAAAAACCCGCAAAATAACCTTACTTGGACGTCAAAAGAGAAGTACTTCATCTGTTTTTTTTTGCTCATCACCAGGAACGAAGATTTGATCCCCAGCGTCTTTGTGGGGTCTGCAGGACATGTGATGTATGTGGTGCCGACAGAAGGCAGAGTTCCTCCTCTACTTTGTATTGCAGTAGAGGAGGAACTGACAAATCCACCAAATGTTGACTTCTGGATGGTTTAGGCCTCGTGTAGCCCATCAGTCGCCGATAGTCCGCCAGCTGCCTTGACCGCTGGAGTTCTGGTGTGGCCCTGATCAACTCCAGCATTTGACGTAGGGCCATCAGCCATCAGGATCTACTTCTGTAAAACACAAAGACAACATCTGAGTTCTGATGAAAAATCAAAAGTCCTCCAAAATAACGAGCTTCAAACAACAAAAACCTGCAAAATAACCTTACTTGGACGTCAAAGGAGAAGTACTTCATCTGGTTTTTTATGCTCATCACCAGGAACGGAGATTTGATCCCCAGCATCTTTGTGGGGTCTGCAGGACATGTGATGTATGTGGTGCCGACGGATGGCAGAGTTCCCCCTGTACTTTGTATTGCAGTAGAGGAGGAACTGACAAATCCACCAAATGTTGACTTCTGGATGGTTTAGTCCTCGTGTAGCCCATCAGTCGCCGATAGTCCGCCAGCTGCCTTGACCGCTGGAGTTCTGGTGTGGCCCTGATCGACTCCAGCAATTGACGTAGGGCTATCAGCCATCAGGATCAGGAGCTACTTCTGTAAAACACAAAGACAACATCTGAGTTCTGATGGAACGTCAAAGGTCCTCAAAAATAATGAGATAACAAAAAACCTTGCAAAATAACCTTACTTGGACGTCAAAGGAGAAGCACTTCATCTGGTTTTTTATGCTCATCACCAGGAACGGAGATTTGATCCCCAGCATCTTTGTGGGGTCTGCAGGACATGTGATGTATGTGGTGCCGACAGAAGGCAGAGTTCCTCCTCTACTTTGTATTGCAGTAGAGGAGGAACTGACAAATCCACCAAATGTTGACTTCTGGATGGTTTAGTCCTCGTGTAGCCCATCAGTCGCCGATAGTCCGCCAGCTGCCTTGACCGCTGGAGTTCTGGTGTGGCCCTGATCGACTCCAGCATTTGACGTAGGGCCATCAGCCATCAGGATCTACTTCTGTAAAACACAAAGACAACATCTGAGTTCTGATGGAACGTCAAAGGTCCTCAAAAATAATGAGATAACAAAAAACCTTGCAAAATAACCTTACTTGGACGTCAAAGGAGAAGCACTTCATCTGGTTTTTTTTGCTCATCACCAGGAACGGAGATTTGATCCCCAGCATCTTTGTGGGGTCTGCAGGACATGTGATGTATGTGGTGCCGACGGAAGGCAGAGTTCCCCCTGTACTTTGTATTGCAGTAGAAGAGGAACTGACAAATCCACCAAATGTTGACTTCTGGATGGTTTAGGCCTCGTGGAGCCCATCAGTTTGCGATAGTCTGCCAGCTGCCTTGACCGCTGGAGTTCTGGTGTGGCCCTGATCGACTCCAGCATTTGACGTACAGCTGCTTGCGGATATGGGTAAGACCTGGCTGGAGCTTGCTACAGTTATCTTCAAAACTGCTATGTGATGCAGTTTGGTCTCCCACTATAATCCATAGCGATTGAGAGGTCCCTTCGGTCGTAGCCCTTACTGAATGCAGTTGGCCTGTATGCCTGCTGTTGAAGAAAGTCTGTACTTTGAGGGGGCAGGCTCTAACATGGTGCAGCTTCAGACGAGCTTCAAGCTTGAAATTTTAAACTGTTTGCTGGCACCCATCAAGAGCAATTTAAATGCTTCTGCATTTTTTTCCTTCATTTGAAAAATGCTTTTTAGGCCTCGTGTTGCCCATCAGTCGCCGATAGTCCGCCAGCTACCTTCACCGCTGGAGTTCTGGTGTGGCCCTGATCGACTCCAGCAATTGACGTAGGGCCATCAGCCATCAGGATCTACTTCTGTAAAACAAAAAGACAACATCTGAGTTCTGATGGAACGTCAAAAGTCCTCCAAAATATTGAGATAACAACAAAAACCCGCAAAATAACCTTACTTGGACATCAAAGGAGAAGTACTTCATCTGTTTTTTTTTTGCTCATCACCAGGAACGAAGATTTGATCCCCAGCGTCTTTGTGGGGTCTGCAGGACATGTGATGTATGTGGTGCCGACAGAAGGCAGAGTTCCTCCTCTACTTTGTATTGCAGTAGAGGAGGAACTGACAAATCCACCAAATGTTGACTTCTGGATGGTTTAGTCCTCGTGTAGCCCATCAGTCGCCGATAGTCCGCCAGCTGCCTTGACCGCTGGAGTTCTGGTGTGGCCCTGATCGACTCCAGCAATTGACGTAGGGCCATCAGCCATCAGGATCAGGACCTACTTCTGTAAAACAAAAAGACAACATCTGAGTTCTGATGGAACGTCAAAAGTCCTCCAAAATAACGAGCTTCAATCAACAAAAACCCGCAAAATAACCTTACTTGGACGTCAAAAGAGAAGTACTTCATCTGTTTTTTTTTGCTCATCACCAGGAACGAAGATTTGATCCCCAGCGTCTTTGTGGGGTCTGCAGGACATGTGATGTATGTGGTGCCGACAGAAGGCAGAGTTCCTCCTCTACTTTGTATTGCAGTAGAGGAGGAACTGACAAATCCACCAAATGTTGACTTCTGGATGGTTTAGGCCTCGTGTAGCCCATCAGTCGCCGATAGTCCGCCAGCTGCCTTGACCGCTGGAGTTCTGGTGTGGCCCTGATCAACTCCAGCATTTGACGTAGGGCCATCAGCCATCAGGATCTACTTCTGTAAAACACAAAGACAACATCTGAGTTCTGATGAAAAATCAAAAGTCCTCCAAAATAACGAGCTTCAAACAACAAAAACCTGCAAAATAACCTTACTTGGACGTCAAAGGAGAAGTACTTCATCTGGTTTTTTATGCTCATCACCAGGAACGGAGATTTGATCCCCAGCATCTTTGTGGGGTCTGCAGGACATGTGATGTATGTGGTGCCGACGGATGGCAGAGTTCCCCCTGTACTTTGTATTGCAGTAGAGGAGGAACTGACAAATCCACCAAATGTTGACTTCTGGATGGTTTAGTCCTCGTGTAGCCCATCAGTCGCCGATAGTCCGCCAGCTGCCTTGACCGCTGGAGTTCTGGTGTGGCCCTGATCGACTCCAGCAATTGACGTAGGGCTATCAGCCATCAGGATCAGGAGCTACTTCTGTAAAACACAAAGACAACATCTGAGTTCTGATGGAACGTCAAAGGTCCTCAAAATAATGAGATAACAAAAAACCTTGCAAAATAACCTTACTTGGACGTCAAAGGAGAAGCACTTCATCTGGTTTTTTTTGCTCATCACCAGGAACGGAGATTTGATCCCCAGCATCTTTGTGGGGTCTGCAGGACATGTGATGTATGTGGTGCCGACGGAAGGCAGAGTTCCCCCTGTACTTTGTATTGCAGTAGAAGAGGAACTGACAAATCCACCAAATGTTGACTTCTGGATGGTTTAGGCCTCGTGGAGCCCATCAGTTTGCGATAGTCTGCCAGCTGCCTTGACCGCTGGAGTTCTGGTGTGGCCCTGATCGACTCCAGCATTTGACGTACAGCTGCTTGCGGATATGGGTAAGACCTGGCTGGAGCTTGCTACAGTTATCTTCAAAACTGCTATGTGATGCAGTTTGGTCTCCCACTATAATCCATAGCGATTGAGAGGTCCCTTCGGTCGTAGCCCTTACTGAAAGCAGTTGGCCTGTATGCCTGCTGTTGAAGAAAGTCTGTACTTTGAGGGGGCAGGCTCTAACATGGTGCAGCTTCAGACGAACTTCAAGCTTGAAATTTTAAACTGTTTGCTGGCACCCATCAAGAGCAATTTAAATGCTTCTGCATTTTTTTCCTTCATTTGAAAAATGCTTTTTAGGCCTCGTGTTGCCCATCAGTCGCCGATAGTCCGCCAGCTGCCTTGACCGCTGGAGTTCTGGTGTGGCCCTGATCGACTCCAGCATTTGACGTAGGGCCATCAGCCATCAAGATCAGGATGTACATCTGTAAAACACAAAGACAACATCTGAGTTCTGCTGGAACATCAAAAGTCCTGCAAAATATTGAGATAACAACAAAAACTCGCAAAATAACCTTACTTGGACGTCAAAGCAGAAGTACTTCATCTGGTTTTAATGCTCATCACCAGGAACGGAGATTTGATCCCCAGCATCTTTGTGGGGTCTGCAGGACATGTGATGTATGTGGTGCCGACGGAAAGCAGAGTTCCTCTTCTACTTTGTATTACAGTAGAGGAGAAACTGACAAATCCACCAAATGTTGACTTCTGGATGGTTTTGGCCTCGTGGATCCCATCAGTCGCTGATAGTCCGCCAGCTGCCTTGACCGCTGGAGTTCTGGTGTGGCCCTGATCGACTCCAGCATTTGACGTAGGGCCATCAGCCATCAGGATCTACTTCTGTAAAACACAAAGACAACATTTGAGGTTCGGATGGAACGTCAAAAGTCCTCCAAAATAATGAGATATCAACAAAACCCCGCAAAATAACCTTACTTGGACGTCAAAGGAGAAGAACTTCATCTGGTTTTTTTTTGCTCATCACCAGGAACGGAGATTTGATCCCCAGCATCTTTGTGGGGTCTGCAGGACATGTGATGTATGTGGTGCCGACGGATGGCAGAGTTCCCCCTGTACTTTGTATTGCAGTAGAGGAGGAACTGACAAATCCACCAAATGTTGACTTCTGGATGGTTTAGTAATCGTGTTAACCATCAGTCGCCGATAGTCCGCCAGCTGCCTTGACCGCTGGAGTTCTGGTGTGGCCCTGATCGACTCCAGCATTTGACGTACAGCTGCTTAAGGATATGGGTACGGCCTGGCTGGAGCTTGCTACAGTTATCTTCAAAACTGCTATGTGATGCAGTTTGGTCTCCCACTATAATCCATAGCGATTGAGAGGTCCCTGCGGTCGTAGCACTTACTGAAAGCTTTTGGCCTGTATGCCTGCTGTTGAAGAAAGTCTGTACTTTGAGGGGGCAGGCTCTAACATGTTGCAGCTTCAGACGAACTTCAAGCTTGAAATTTTAAACTGTTTGCTGGCACCCATCAAGAGCAGTTTTAATGCTTCTGCATTTTTTTCCTTCATTTGAAAAATGCTTTTTAGGCCTCGTGTTGCCCATCAGTCGCCGATAGTCCGCCAGCTGCCTTTTTTTTTGTCTGTCCTGTCCAACAGCTGGGCAAACAGATGTGAGCTGAAGGCCTCTTGTGTTGGACAGATTTTACTTTAACAACAGGGGTTATTAATCTACAGACAAACCAGAGGAATGTCTGAATAAACCCCTTTTGTAGTTGAGGCCAAACTTTATTAAATTCCATCATGTTTGAAAATCTTTGGTGCTGGACCGGACGGAAAAGGAAAGGAGGGAAGAAGAGAGAGGGATGTTAGAGAGGAGGGGGATAGGAAGGTGATAATAGGAGGGGGGGGGGGGTAGAACCATGAAGCAGCCTAAAGCAACAACTTTACTGGATGTTTATCATTACGGTAAGGTTCAAGTGTAATACAAATCTCAAAGGGCGGGGCCTGTCCACACACACATTCAGATGTTGTAAACACACCTGTTAACTGCAAAGATGTCCACATGTCAACATGTACACAAAACATGCACACAATACAGATATAGTTCACACACGCATACTTATACCTTTAAACCAACTAGTGTGAAATATTTCATTCATTCAATCATGCAAATTATTAGAGTAACGGTGAGCTAACACCTGTGCTCAGGTGAGTGTTTATGTTCTTCTAAATGAATGGTGGAATGTGAAAAGAAGGAGGGAGGGTGACCAGCCACCCCCACACCAAGACCCTTGCCGCAGCAGCAGCGGCAGCCAGAACTCCCAGCGCCACCCGGCAGCAGACAGAGAACAACCACACCCCGGGCGATCACATTCGCCACCCAGGCCAGGGCCAGCAGGACCACCACGAGGCCCCCAGAGCCAGAGAGCAGGGAGGCATGGGGGAAAGAGAGCGCCGCCCCAGCCCAACCAGGGGTAGCAGCCCCCCCGCCGCGCCGGGAGGGCCCAACGCAGGGCCCCACCCAAGAAGAGCACCCACAGCCCCAGATGAGCACCCCCTCACCACCCAGGAGTTCTGGGTATCCCCCCGCCCCAACCCCAGGTACGAGCCAGGACCCCCCCAAGGGAGACCCGCTCTGCGCTCCAGGCAGCCACCCACCCAGCCTACGGTTGGTCCAGGAAGGAGCAAGGCAGGGGACAGCCGGCCCCGCCCAGGATGGGGGCACCCCGGAGAAAAGAGGGGCCCACAAGGGGTGTTGTTAACATGGCCTGACCAGGCTCACCCACAGTTGGAATGTGGGCGGGGGGCCAGCGCCCAGGGGCAAAAACCCGAACCCACCCCACAGGGAAACGGACACCCCCGGCTCAGGTGTAAGGTGAACCCCCTCCCTGCGCGGAGAGAGCCCCGCCGGGCCCAGGAAACCGGCACCCAGGGGACACGGCCACCGCTGCCAAGGGCCCAGTACCCCCCACCAGGGATGGGGTAGGGGACAGATGGACCTTGGACCCACCTTCCTTGTATAATGTGTGTGCTTGTGTTCGTAAGGGTGTATGTGTGCATGTGTGTGTGTTTGTGTTTGAGTGTATATTATGAGGAGTAAATGGTGTGTGTATTAGGGGGGTGCAGTTAAAATTGGTGGGTAGGGCACTGAAAGGACATTTCCTGATTACTCACAGTAATGTCCCCTCACCCTCCCCACCAAGGGTCCCTAAATGTCTAAGGTGCGGTTAAAATTGGCGGGTAGGGTGCTAGGAGGACATCTGCTGCTTGCTGGCAGTGATGTCCAAGCACCCCCCCTACCAAGGGCCCTACATGTCTAAGGTGCAAATAAAACCGAGAGAGGGGGGGCCCATTCCATATGGCAACCATGGGAGGGAGACCACTGCCAAGTAGCCCCCCCCCAAAGCGCATCGCAGGCTAAACCCCCCACCCCCTCACCCTAATATGAGATTATATGAGGAAGGGGGTGAGTTGGGGACAGCTGGCAGACTGTCTCCCGGTGGTCAAACATCCATCCCCCAGTCCCCCCCAGCATAGGGCCCAGGTCCCCCAGCCTCGGGGCCCCATCCCCCGAGGCACCGACGCCCCAGGCCCAGCGCGACCCCCCCCCACACAGAGAGAGAGGAGCCAGAAAGCGCTGCCCCCCCCCCCGGAGCAAGCCCAGGCCCCCACCCCCAGGCGCCGGCCCCGAGGGAGCTCTGGTCAGGCCTCGACAGGACCAAGGCAGCCAACCGGCCGGGGCAACCACCGATTGCCACCAGCGGAGACCCCTGACCCGTCAAACCCCCAAGGTCCCGTACCCATGGTGCCCCCTCCCCCCCGGAAAGCCCCCCCACAAGACAGGGCCGACAGACCCCCCCACACACACCCCAAGACCCCGCAGCCGCAGCGGGTGACGCCCAGAGCGACCGGGGGCCCCAAGAGGGTTGCCCAGCTCCGCCCCAGAGCCAGGGAAGGGTTGATCCCAGCCCCAGGTGCAGACGGGCAGCCCATCCAGCGCTGCTGGGCCTACCCCCCCCGAGCAGGACCCCCCGCCATTCCCCCCCAGCACGGACAAAGAGACCACTCCCCCAACCCAAGCTGGACCACCACCCAACCCCCCCACCACGCACCCCCCACCGCCAAGCCCAGAAGACCACGCAGCGCCCAGCCCGCCCCGCCCAGGCACTGGACCCGACCCCCCAACGAATGGGATCCCCACCAGCCCCCGCCGGGCAGCAGAGGCCCCGACCCCCACCCCGCACCACGGCAGAGAGGCAGGGAGCAGCGACGACCAGCTCCCCCACCCCCCCCCCACCCCACCCACCCCGCCCCCTAAGTCATGGAGTTAGCTATGGGAGACCAGAGAGACTGAATTCTTTCCAAGTTACTTGAACTTTGGGCTGACATTTTTTCCAAGCTGATATGATCAAAAAGCAGATTTCTGTATTGACTTATATTTATATTTTTCTTGTTTTTCCAATTTATTAAGATGGTTTTTTAGCAATACAAAGAGTTATGAAAATGATATTTAATAATTCTCCTTCTACCTCGATGGCACTCATGTCACCAAGCACGCAAAGTGACGGTGAAGCCGTGATTGAAACCTTAAGCCAGGCTGATAGATCGGCACATACCTGCTGCCAGAGAGCCTGGACAGGCGTGCAGAGCCACAGTGCATGCATGTAACTATCAGGTAGATTACTATCACATTGCTCACAAATGTCTGAGTTACTGAGACCCATCTTGAACATCCTCTGTCCAGTGTAATAAATCCTGTGAAGAGTTTTGAAATGGATTAGCTGCAAATTTGGACTTTTTGTCAGTTTAAAGGTGTTTAGACAAAGTTCTGACCAATAGTTTTCATCTGTGCTGATGCTCAAATCTGCATCCCATTTTGTTATTGGAAGTGAAATATTATTATCTAAATTACATAAAAGTTTGTATATTTTGGAGAGAGTTTTGTTCATTGAAAAGTTAATCAGAGCGGTAACTACCTCTGGTAGCTTTAAATCGTTGTCTCTGTATTTAAACTTTTTATTAATAATAGACTTAAGTTGCTGATATTCCAAGAAGTTATTTATTCCATGTTTGTCTTGTAGTTCCTGGGGAGTTATGAATCTTCTGTCAATAATTAAGTGCTCTAGTAACGTCATTTCCCCTGCTTGCCAAGCTGGGAAGTGTATCATCTTTTTGTTTATGAGGATGTCTGGGTTGTTCCAGATGGGTGTCATTCTGCACGGTTGGATTGACGAGTTAGATATTTTTAGAAATTCCCACCAGGCTGTTAAAGTGGCGTTTATATTAATACTTTTGAAGCAATCCTGCTTTTTAACGGTTTGGCTAATAAACGGTAGATCTAACAGGTTGATCTTCCCACATAACGCCTGTTCCAAGTCTAACCATGAGTTGGTTTCTGGATTATCTTTTAACCATTTTA
Source organism: Oryzias curvinotus (assembly GCA_023969325.1). NCBI lineage: Eukaryota > Metazoa > Chordata > Actinopteri > Beloniformes > Adrianichthyidae > Oryzias > Oryzias curvinotus. Next base: position 358,403 of record JALJSC010000052.1, read on the forward strand.
AGATGTATCGTAATCTATTTGCAAGAAAGTACTTGTGGAAGTTAGGTAATTCTAAGCCACCATGGCTTTTTGCAGATTTTAAAGTTTTTAGACTAATTCTTGCAGGTTTATTGTTCCATAAAAAGTTTGATATGGATGAGTCTAATGCTTTGAACCATTTAGTTTTATGGGAATCATCGAGAAGAGATAATTAACTTTGGGTAAGATTTTCATTTTAACTGTGGCTACTTTGCCCATGAGGGACAGAGGCAGGTTAACCCAGCGTGCTAGATCGTCCTGTATGCTTTTCAGTAACGGGGTGTGGTTTAACTGCACCAGTTCTGATAATTTGGGGGAAAAATAAATACCTAGATATTTGATATTGCCTGATTTAACTGGTATTGTGAGTCCTTGCTCCACATTACTGTTCAATGGTAATAAAACAGATTTGTTCCAATTAATGGAGTAGTCTGATATGGAGGAGAATTCATTAATGGTTGTTGCTGTTTCATCTACAGAACGTGAATTACTTAAAAACAGTAATATGTCGTCTGCATATAGACTAATTTTATGATGGCTGTGTTTGGTTTTAATTCCTTTAATACTCTCATTCTGTCTTATTGCTGCAGCTAGAGGCTCGATAAATATTGCAAAAAGAGAGGGGGAGAGTGGGCAACCCTGTCTAGTTCCTCTTCCAAGAAAGAACCTGTTGGAAGTCTGTTTATTAGTTCTGACAGATGCATTGGGGTTGTGATATAATATTTTGATCCAATTGATGAATGATTCTCCAAACCCAAACTTATGGAGGGCGGCAATGAGGAACTTCCAATTTATTCTATCAAAGGCTTTTTCAGCATCCAATGATAGTATGTTCATTTCCTGGTTTTTGATGGTGGCAAAGTCTATTATGTTAACGAGTCTGCGGACATTGTCATCCGAGTGTCTGCCTTTGATGAATCCAGTTTGATCAAAGTGAATTATGTGAGGAGTGATTTTTTCTATTCTCTGTGCTAGTGCTTTGCAGATAATTTTTACATCTGCATTAATTAAAGAAATAGGGCGATAGCTTGAAGGACTAGTGGGATCTTTGTCTGGTTTAAGGAGGAGAATTATGTTGGCTGAGTTTATGCCAGCTGTTCCCAGAATTCTTTATAAAACTCAGCAGGAAAGCCGTCAGGCCCTGGTGCTTTACCGTTAGGCATAAGTGATAGAGCTTCATGAAGCTCAGACAATGAAAGCTGTGAGTCTAGGTTTAAGATCTGATCTTCAGTTAATCTGGGTAGGTTTATTTTATCTAGAAATGAGTTGATGCTTTGTTCTGATGGATTGATCTGTGGAGTGTATAAGTTTTGATAAAAGTCTTTAAACACATTATTAATTTTTACCGGGTCATGGGTGACATTCCCTGTTTGGTCCATAATAGAAGTGATTGTTGATTTTTCTTTATTAATTTTAAGCTGATTAGCTAGAAATTTGCCAGATTTATTTGAGTTTTCATATCTTTCCAGTCGAAGCCTTTGTATCTGGAATTGTGTTTGTTTATTAATGATGTCATTTAACTGCAGCTTTAAATTTTTCAGCTCGCCCAATATGTATTCCTGTGCAGAAGCAGCATAAGCAGACTCCAGGGTTTTGATTTTATTTTCTAGTTCTAATAAATCTGCTTTCTCTTTGCGTTTTTTATGCGTTGAATAAGAGATAATTTTCCCTCTCATGACTGCTTTTGCTGTTTCCCAAAGAATACTTGGTGATATTTCAGAAGTATTGTTTAATTCTAAGAAGGCTGCCCACTCTTTTTTAAAGAATTCAATAAATTCCTGGTCTTTTAACAGAGATGTATTAAACCTCCAGGTTGAACCCGAGGGTGTGGGTACTTCCTTTGAAATAGTAACAGAAACTGGTGCATGATCACTGATAATAATTGGATGAATGTTGGAATTTTTAATTTCTTTCAAAAGAGAGTTACTGACTAATAAATAATCTAAACGAGAATGTGAGTGATGAACTGGAGAGAAAAAGGTGAACCCTTTAGTGTTTGGATGACATGAGCGCCAAGCGTCGCAGAGACCCAGATCATTCATGTACTGCTGTAGGGTACTTGCAGACCTGCATATGCGTTGGTTTGCTGCTATGCTGAGTCTGTCAAGTTCAGGGTCCAAAACAAGGTTGAAGTCTCCTCCTATAATGATTGTGGAGTCAGAGTGAACTGAGAGTGAGGTGAAGAATCTGTGAAAGAAGGAAGAGTCATCAACATTTGGGCCATAGATACTGCCTATACAAAAGTCCTTATTCTGAATGGATATATTAATAATTACAAATCTGCCTTCTGGGTCAGTAACTGTATCCTTATGAGTAAATGTAACATTTTTATTAATCAAAACTGCAACCCCTACTGGGAACAGCACAGGAGATGATCAGCTGATAAAGATAAATGGGTCTCCTGCAGTAAAGCTATATTTGCTTTAAGATCATTCAGGTGAGATAACACTTTCAATCTCTTTGGCCCAGAGCCAAGCCCACGCACATTCCAGCTAACGATGTTAAGACTGTTCATAGCTGCTCTAACCGGGAGAGTGCAAGGCTAAATACTGCGTGTGCCCGTCCGTGTGCGCGTGCCCGCTGTGTGTACCTGCCACACTGACAAGCGCTGTGGGTGAACGTTTCTTGGCTGTGAGCTGCATGTTGCGTGGGTCCTGTGTGAGCCTAAGTGAGGTTTTTGCAGTTTATCAACGTGTGTGTGCGGGATCGCGTGTGCATGCTCTTATGTGCACTATTATGCGCGCGCGCCCGTTCCGTGCATAAATAAATACTCACCGTGGTTGCGTTGACTTTACCTGATTCACATACGAGGAAATGGGAAGGGGGGGGGACAAGAGAAAAGAGAAAGGAAAAGAGAAAGAACAAAGAACAAAAACCATGAAACAACAACAGAAACATGAATGTGAGAGAAAGAAAAGACAGTTTTCCTGAGAGGTGTGGATTATTGATGATCCGATTATTTCCTATTCAATTAAATAAGTTTGCGGGTTTCTTCTGGGCAGCGCAGATGTCAGTGCGCCTCTGAGAGCCTTCAGCACAGCCAGGGTGTTAGCTCTGGGTCCCGGAACAGCTTGCCGTTCACAAAAAGTTTATCAACGGCCACCACTGCACGGGCTCCAGCAGACAGGTGCTTCCTCCTCAGCGGGAAGAGGGTTTTCCGATGGCGGAGGATCTCGCCTGGAAACTGACCATTCACGCTGTAATGTGTGTCTTTCAGTTCCCGCCCTCTGCTTTTTACCAGTTCCTTTTGTTTATAATGTTCAAATTTAGCAACAATAGGACGGGGACGCTGATTGTCAGGCCTCTTTCCTCCGAGCCGGTGAACCCTGTGGAAGGAGATCTTCTGGACTTCTTCCTTGGGGAGCTTCAGGTGGACCTCTATGAAGGACTTCACAATGTTCTCTGGGTCTTCCCCTGCCTCTTCTGGAATCCCGGAGATCACCAGATTGTCCCTCATGCTCCTCGCCTGAAGATCCAGGAGGGTTTCCTTGATGGATCGGTTTTCCTCGGAGAGACGGGCGGTGTCGTGGCCCAGGATCTTCACGGTCTCTCTGAGGGCCTGGTTCAGAGGTGATGGCAGAGTTCCTCCTCTACTTTGTATTGCAGTAGAAGAGGAACTGACAAATCCACCAAATGTTGACTTCTGGATGGTTTAGGCCTCGTGGATCCCATCAGTCGCCGATAGTCCGCCAGCTGCCTTGACCGCTGGAGTTCTGGTGTGGCCCTGATCGACTCCAGCATTTGACGTAGGGCCATCAGCCATCAGGATCAGGATCTACTTCTGTAAAACACGAAGACAACATCTGAGTTCTGATGGAATGTCAGAAGTCCTCAAAAATAATGAGATAACAACAAAACCTCGCAAAATAACCTTACTTAGACGTCAAAGGAGAAGTACTTCATCTGGTTTTTTATGCTCATCACCAGGAACGGAGATTTGATCCCCAGCGTCTTTGTGGGGTCTGCAGGACATGTGATGTATGTGGTGCCGATGGATGGCAGAGTTCCCCCTGTACTTTATATTGCAGTAGAGGAGGAACTGACAAATCCACCAAATGTTGACTTCTGGATGGTTTACTAATCGTGTTAATCATCAGTCGCCGATAGTCCGCCAGCTGCCTTGACCGCTGGAGTTCTCGTGCGGCCCTGATCGACTCCAACATTTGACGTAGGGCCATCAGCCATCAGGATCTACTTCTGTAAAACACAAAGACAACATCTGAGTTCTGATGGAATGTCAAAAGTCCTCCAAAATAAGAACCTTTAAACAACAAAAACCCACAAAATAACCTTACTTGGACGTCAAAAGAGAAGTACTTCATATGGTTTTTTATGCTCATCACCAGGGACGGAGATTTGATCCCCAGAATCTTTATGGGGTGTGCAGGACATGTGATGTATGTCGTGCCGACAGAAGGCAGAGTTCCTCCTCTACTTTGTATTGCAGTAGAGGAGGAACTGACAAATCCACCAAATGTTGACTTCTGGATGCTTTAGTCCTCGTGGAGCCCATCAGTCGCCGATAGTCCGCCAGCTGCTTTGACCGCTGGAGTTCTGGTGTGGCCCTGATCAACTCCAGCATTTGACATAGGGCCATCAGCCATCAGGATCTACTTCTGTAAAACACAAAGACAACATCTGAGTTCTGATGGAACGTCAAAGGTCCTCCAAAATAACAAGCTTCAAACAACAAAAACCCGCAAAATAACCTTACTTGGACGTCAAAGGAGAAGTACTTCATCTGGTTTTTTATGCTCATCACCAGGAACGGAGATTTGATCCCCAGCATCTTTGTGGGGTCTGCAGGACATGTGATATATGTGGTGCCGACGGAAGGCAGAGTTCCTCCTCTACTTTGTATTGCAGTAGAGGAGGAACTGACTAATCCACCAAATGTTGACTTCTGGATGGTTTAGTCCTCGTGTTGCCCATCAGTCGCAGATAGTCTGCCAGCTGCCTTGACCGCTGGAGTTCTGGTGTGGCCCTGATCGACTCCAGTATTTGACGTAGGGCCATCAGCCATCAGGATCAGGATCTACTTCTGTAAAACACAAAGAAAACATCTGAGTTCTGATGGAACGTCAAAAGTCCTCCAAAATAATGAGATAACAACAAAAACCCGCAAAATAACCTTACTTGGACGTCAAAGGAGAAGTACTCATCTGGTTTTTTATGCTCATCACCAGGAACGGAGATTTGATCCCCAGCGTCTTTGTGGGGTTTGCAGGACATGTGATGTATGTGGTGCCGACAGAAGGCAGAGTTCCTTCTCTACTTTGTATTACAGTAGAGGAGAAACTGACAAATCCACCAGTTGTTGACTTCTGGATGGTTTAGTCCTCGTGTTGCCCATCAGTCGCCGATAGTCCGCCAGCTGCCTTGACCGCTGGAGTTCTGGTGTGGCCCTGATTGACTCCAGCATTTGACGTAGGGCCATCAGCCATCAGGATCTACTTCTGTAAAACACAAACCCGACATCTGAGTTCTTTTTTTAGACCAAGTTTCTTTTCATTTGAGTATTCAGCAACATATATACAAACAAACCCACCCTGTTGCACCCTAAAAGAAAAAGAATTAAATACAATAAACAAGGATTTTGCTGATTGGAGTAACAGTGTTACCCCTCAGAAAGAAGTGATGGATCAAAATCTTTGATCTTGCTCAGAACTGGCTGCCAGACATTAAAAAACCCTGCAGTACAACCCTTCATTGAATATCTGATTTTTTTCTACGGTAAGATGGCAGATAAGATCAACCAGATATTTCCTAAAAGTAGGGGGTTGTTTGTTTTTCCAGTGTAGGAGGATTAGCCTTCTGGCCAGAAGTGCAGTGAAAGCGATTACACTTTTGGATTTACTTGGAAGCCGCGGAGAGAACTCTGATACATCATCCATCAGGATCTACTTCTGTAAAACACAAAGACAACATCGGAGTTCTGATGGAACGTCAAAAGTCCTCCAAAACAACGAGCTTCAAACAACAAAAACCCGCAAAATAACTTTACTTGGACGTCAAAGGAGAAGTACTTCATCTGGTTTTTTATGCTCATCACCAGGAACGGAGATTTGATCCCCAGCGTCTTTGTGGGGTCTGCAGGACATGTGATGTATGTGGTGCTGACGGAAGGCAGAGTTCCCCCTGTACTTTGTATTGCAGTAGAGGAGGAACTGACAAATCCACCAAATGTTGACTTCTGGATGGTTTAGGCCTCGTGTAGCCCATCAGTCGCCGATAGTCCGCCAGCTGCCTTGACCGCTGGAGTTCTGGTGTGGCCCTGATCAACTCCAGCATTTGACGTACAGCTGCTTGCAGATATGGGTACGGCTGGCTGGAGCTTGCTACAGTTATCATCAAAACTGCTATGTGATGCAGTTTTGTCTCCCACTATAATCCATAGCGATTGAGAGGTCCCTGCGGTCGTAGCACTTACTGAAAGCAGTTGGCCTGTATGCCTGCTGTTGAAGAAAGTCTGTACTTTGACGGGGCAGGCTCTGACATGGTGCAGCTTCAGACGAACTTCAAGCTTGAAATTTTAAACTGTTTGCTGGCACCCATAAAGAGCAGTTTTAATGCTTCTGCATTGTATTCCTTTATTTGAAAAATGCTTTTTAGGCCTCGTGTAGCCCATCAGTCGCCGATAGTCCGCCACCTGCTTTGACCGCTGGAGTTCTGGTGTGGCCCTGATCGACTCCAGCATTTGACGTAGGGCCATCAGCCATCAGGATCTACTTCTGTAAAACACAAAGACAACATCTGAGTTCTGATGGAACATCAAAAGTTCTCAAAAATAATGAGATAACAACAAAACCTCGCAAAATAACCTTACTTGGATGTCAAAGGAGAAGAACTTCATCTGGTTTTTTATGCTCATCACCAGGAACGGAAATTTGATCCCCAGCATCTTTGTGGGGTCTGCAGGACATGTGATGTATGTGGTGCCGACGGAAGGAAGAGTTCCCCCTGTACTTTGTATTGCAGTAGAGGAGGAACTGAAGCATCCACCAAATGTTGACTTCTGGATGGTTTAGTCCTCGTGTTGCCCATCAGTCGCCGAAAGTCCGCCAGCTGCCTTGACCGCTGGAGTTCTGGTGTGGCCCTGATTGACTCCAGCATTTGACTTAGGGCCATCAGCCATCAGGATCTACTTCTGTAAAACACAAAGACAAAATCTAGGTTCTTTTTTTTTTTTTTTTTTTTTTTTAACTTGTCCTGTCCAACAGCTGGGCAAGCAGATGAGAGCTGAAGGCCTCTTGTGTTGGACATATTTTGCTTTAACAACAGGGGTTATTAATCTTCAGACAAACCAGAGGAATGTCTGAATAAACCCCTTTTGTAGTTGAGGCCAAACTTTATTAAATTCCATCATGTTTGAAAATCTTTGGTGCTGGACCGGACGGAAAAGGAAAGGAGGGAAGAAGAGAGAGGGATGTTAGAGAGGAGGGGGGATAGGAGGGTGATAATAGGAGAGGGGGGGGGGGGGGTAGAACCATGAAGCAGCCTAAAGCAACAACTTTACTGGATGTTTGTCATTATGGTAAGGTTCAAGTGTAATACAAATCTCAAAGGGCGGGGCCTGTCCACACACACATTCAGATGTTATAAACACACCTGTTAACTGTAAAGATGTCTACATGTCAACATGAACACAAAACATGCACAAAATACAGATATTGTTCACACACGCATACTTATGCCTTTAAACCAACTAGTGTGAAATATTTCATTCATTCAATCCTGCAAATTATTAGTGTAAAGGTGAGCTAACACCTGTGCTCAGGTGAGTGTTTATGTTCTTCTAAATGAATGGTGGAATGTGAAAAGAAGGAGGGAGAGTGACCAGCCATCCCCACACCAAGACCCCCGCCGCAGCAGCAGCGACAGCCAGAACCCCCAACGCCACCCGGCAGCAGGCAGAGAAGAACCACCCCCCGGGCGATCACATCCGCCACCCAGGCCAGGGCCAGCAGGACCACCACGAGGCCCCCAGAGCCAGAGAGCAGGGAGGCATGGGGGGAAGAGAGCGCCGCCCCAGCCCAACCAGGGGAGCAGCCCCCCCGCCGCGCCGGGAGGGCCCAACGCAGGACCCCACCCGAGAGGAGCGCCCACAGCCCCAGACGAGCACCTCGCCACCACCCAGGAGTTCTGGGTATCCCCCCGCCCCAACCCCAGGTACGAGCCAGGACCCCCCAAGGGAGACCCGCACTGCGCTCCAGGCAGCCACCCACCCGGCCTACGGTTGGTCCAGGAAGGAGCAAGGCAGGGGACAGCCGGCCCCGCCCAGGATGGGGGCACCCCGGAGAAAAGAGGGGCCCACAAGGGGTGTTGTTAACATGGCCTGACCAGGCTCACCCACAGTTGGAATGTGGGCGGGGGGCCAGCGCCCAGGGGCAAAAACCCGAACCCACCCCACAGGGAAACGGACACCCCCGGCTCAGGTGTAAGGTGAACCCCCTCCCTGCGCGGAGAGAGCCCCGCCGGGCCCAGGAAACCGGCACCCAGGGGACACGGCCACCGCTGCCAAGGGCCCAGTACCCCCCACCGGGGATGGGGTAGGGGACAGATGGACCTTGGACCCACCTTCCTTGTATAATGTGTGTGCGTGTGTTCGTAAGGGTGAATGTGTGCATGTGTGTGTGTTTGTGTTTGAATGTATATTATGAGAAGTAAAAGGTGTGTGTACTAGGGGGGTGTAGTTAAAATTGGTGGGTAGGGCACAGAGGGGACATTCCCTGATTACTCACAGTAATGTCCCCTCACCCTCCCCACCAAGGGTCCCTAAATGTCTAAGGTGCGGTTAAAATTGGCGGGTAGGGTGCTAGGAGGACATCTGCTGCTTGCTGGCAGTGATGTCCAAGCACCCCCCCTACCAAGGGCCCTACATGTCTAAGGTGCAAATAAAACCGAGAGAGGGGGGGCCCATTCCATACGGCAACCATGGGAGGGAGACCACTGACAAGTAGCCCCCCCCCCAAAGCGCATCGCAGGCTAAACCCCCCACCCCCTCACCCTAATATGAGATTATATGAGGAAGGGGGTGAGTTGGGGACAGCTGGCAGACTGTCTCCCGGTGGTCAAACATCCGTCCCCCAGCCCCCCCCAGCATAGGGCCCAGATCCCCCAGCCTCGGGGCCCCATCCCCCGAGGCACCGACGCCCCAGGCCCAGCACGACCCACCCCACACAGAGAGAGAGGAGCCAGAAAGCGCCGCCCCCCCCCGGAGCAAGCCCAGGCCCCCGCCCCCAGGCGCCGGCCCCGAGGGAGCTCTGGTCCGGCCCTGACGGGACCAAGGCTGCCAACCGGCCGGGGCAACCGCCGATTGCCACCAGCGGAGACCCCGACCCGTCAAACCCCCAAGGTCCCGTACCCACGGCGCCCCCCCCCCCCGGAAAGCCCCCCCACAAGGCAGGGCCGACAGACCCCCCCCCCCACACCCCCCAAGACCCCGCAGCCGCAGCGGGTGACGCCCAGAGCGACCGGGGGCCCCAAGAGGGTTGCCCTGCCCCGCCCCAGAGCCAGGAAAGGGTCGATCCCAGCCCCAGGTGCAGACGGGCAGCCCATCCAGCGCCGCTGGACCCACCCCCCCGAGCAGGACCCCCCGCCGACCCCCCCCAGCACGGACAAAGAGACCACCCCCCCAAGCAAGCCGGACCACCACCCAACCCCCCCACCACGCACCCCCCAGAACTTCATCTGGTTTTTTATGCTCATCACCAGGAACGGAGATTTGATCCCTAGCATCTTTGTGGGGTCTGCAGGACATGTGATGTATGTGGTGCCGACGGATGGCAGAGTTCCCCCTGTACTTTGTATTGCAGTAGAGGAGGAACTGAAGCATCCAACAAATGTTGACTTCTGGATGGTTTAGTCCTCGTGTTGCCCATCAGTCGCCGATAGTCCGCCAGCTGCCTTGACCGCTGGAGTTCTGGTGTGGCCCTGATCGACTCCAGCATTTGACTTAGGGCCATCAGCCATCAGGATCTACTTCTGTAAAACATAAAGACAACATCTAAGTTCTGATGGAACGTCAAAAGTCCTCCAAAATATTGAGATAACAACAAAAACTCGCAAAATATCCTTACTTGGACGTCAAAGGAGAAGTACTTCATCTGGTTTTTTATGCTCATCACCAGGAACGGAGCTTTGATCCCCAGCGTCTTTGTGGGGTCTGCAGGACATGTGATGTATGTGGTGCCAACGGAAGGCAGAGTTCCTCCTCTACTTTGTATTGCAGTAGAGGAGGAACTGACAAATCCACCAAATGTTGACTTCTGGATGGTTTAGGCCTCGTGTAGCCCATCAGTCGCCGATAGTCCGCCAGCTGCCTTGACCGCTGGAGTTCTGGTGTGGCCCTGATCAACTCCAGCATTTGACGTAGGGCCATCAGCCATCAGGATCTACTTCTGTAAAACACAAAGAAGACATCTGAGTTCTGATGGAACGTCAAAAGTCCTCCAAAATAACGAGATAACAACAAAAACCCGAAGAATAATCGTACTTGAACATCAAAGGAGAAGTACTTCATCTGGTTTTTTATGCTCATCACCAGGAACAGAGATTTGATCCCCAGCGTCTTTGTGGGGTCTGCAGGACATGTGATGTATGTCGTGCCGACAGAAGGCAGAGTTCCTCCTCTACTTTGTATTGCAGTAGAGGAGGAACTGACAAATCTGAGTTCTTTTTTTTAGACCAAGTTTCTTTTTATTTGAGTATTCAGCAACATATACAGTGTAAAAGACATTCAAACTTTATTTTTTTTTTCTTTTTTTTTTTTTTTCTTAATACCCCAAACAAACAAACCCACCCTGTTGCACCCTAAAAGAAAAAGAATTAAATTCAATAAACAAGGATTTTGCTGATTGGAGTAACAGTGTTACCCCTCAGAAAGAAGTGATGGATCAAAATCTTTGATCTTGCTCAGAACTGGCTGCCAGACATTAAAAAACCCTGCAGTACAACCCTTCATTGAATATCTGATTTTTTTCTACGTTAAGATGGCAGATAAGATCAACCAGATATTTCCTAAAAGTAGGGGGTTGTTTGTTTTTCCAGTGTAGGAGGATTAGCCTTCTGGCCAGAAGTGTAGTGAAAGCGATTACACTTTTGGATTTACTTGGAAGCCGCAGAGAGAACTCTGATACATCATCCATCAGGATCTACTTCTGTAAAACACAAAGACAACATCGGAGTTCTGATGGAACGTCAAAAGTCCTCCAAAACAACGAGCTTCAAACAACAAAAACCCGCAAAATAACTTTACTTGGACGTCAAAGGAGAAGTACTTCATCTGTTTTTAGCTGCTAGCAGGACTATCAGTCGCCGATAGTCCGCCAGCTGCCTTGACTGCTGGAGTTCTGGTGTGGCCCTGATCAACTCCAGCATTTGACGTACAGCTGCTTGCGGATATGGGTACGGCTGGCTGTGGTGTCTATGAGTGTGGCCAAGATGGCGCCGGGGTGGCTGGTTCGCCGTTTGGCTCTGCTCAGTTTATTGTATAATATATTGTTTTTCACTATTTTCACGAGGACCATCGACTCTCTTCTGGTGTATAATCGCGAGGAGTTGTTAAATATTAGAAGAAATTATAACTCATGCATACTTTACAACACCAAGCCCACCTCAGACTCATTCTACCTGTCGGCAGATGTGCCAGACTGTTTCCTCCGCGTCAAGGCGCTGATCCCCAAAAAGCGCAAACGCCGTGGAGTGCGATCTGGACGACTTGTGAAACTGAAAGCCTGGCTGTCGCGCTCAGTGGGCATGTTGTGTCCCTCGTCAGTTCCCCTGGATTATCTGGACTGCTACAAGCGGTATCTCTCTCGGCGCACGTATTTCCCCGTCGGCGTTTGGCTGCAACCCATAGTCGGACAGCTGGAGGCGGTCTGCGCGTTGCGCCCGAGCCGCTCTTTCCGGGCTTCAGATCGAGCCATCCCGGGTAACCTCCGTTCGCTCAGCCGGGCAGCTTCAGCGACGGGGGTGATTTCAATTAACTGTGCTCTTCTGAATGCAAGGTCTATTGGAAATAAGACTTTTGCTTTGCAAGATTTTTTCAAGTCCGAGGGACTGGATTTATTGTTTTTGACGGAAACGTGGATCAACACCGGTGAGTCAGCCGCCTTTTCGGAGCTTTTACCCCCTGACTGTACTTTTATCAATGCTCCACGGATCACAGGTCGTGGCGGAGGCCTAGCCACAGTCCTAAAGAACGGTTTTGATTTCAAGATTTCATCCCCTGCATCTTTCTCCTCATTTGAACTGAGCTGCTTTGAGCTGCGTCAGGCAGACCCAATGTTATGCGCTGTTGTGTACAGGCCACCTAAGCCCAACATGAACTTTATTGAGGAATTTTCAAACTTCTTGGCCCATATGCTGACTCAATATGACAAATTGTTGGTTGTCGGGGACCTGAATGTGCATGTTTGCTGTCCTTTGAAGCCAATGGTTAAAGACTTTCAAAACTTAGTCAAGGCTTTTAATTTAACACAGCATGTCACTGGTCCCACTCATATACATGGGCATACTTTAGACCTTGTGCTGTCATACGGTTTTCCGGTGGACAATGTGTCGGTGGGTGCCAATGTATTATCGGACCATAGTCCTGTTATGTTTGCTTTTAATATGCACCACAATGTAAAAGTCTCGGGTCCTGTTCTTCTGAGTCGCTCCATTAGGACTGAGACCGCTTCTGCTTTCCCTCCTCTCTTCAATGCATCAATGCAGTCTTGTGATTGTCCTCATGCAGTGAGAGGCACAGAAGAGTTGATGAATTCTTTTATTTCAACGTGCAGCAAAGTCTTAGACTCTGTTGCTCCATTAAAAGCCACTCGCCGGAAACCGAAGCAGGAGCCTTGGCTCAATGAAATTACGCGGGAGGCTCGGCGTCTGTGCCGTAGAGCAGAGCGCAAATGGAAACAGGATCACCTGCAGGTCTCACATGATATTCTTAAAGACAGTTGGAGGAAATACCAAGATACCGTTAAGGCAGAAAAAACAAAGTATTTATCCAGCTTGGTTTTAGAAAATGTAAATAAGCCCCACATTCTTTTTAAAACTATTGGTTCTGTTTGTAACCCCAATCCATCTTCCACTCTACAGATGACAAAGGAAATGTGTGAACGTTTTTTACTCTTTTTTAACAACAAGGTAGCTGCTATTAGGGGAAATATTTCCTCATGCACTTCCTTATTAAAATCTGCTCTTGTACAGGACTCTGTTGGTTTTTCCCAATTTAAATCGGTGTCAGGGTCTGAACTGACTGGGATTGTTAATAAGTTAAAAGCAACATCTTCTCCCTTGGATCCAGTCCCACCTCGCTTTTTTAAACAAGTTTGGGCCACTCTTAGGACTTCAGTCACAGAGATCATCAATAGCAGCCTGTCATCAGGTCTTGTCCCAACTTTCTGCAAAGAAGCTGTTGTTGAACCTCTACTTAAAAAGCCGGGTCTGGATCCAACATGCTTGGCCAACTATCGGCCGATTTCAAAGCTGCCATTGGTGTCTAAAATTTTGGAAAAGTGTGTAATGGCACAGCTGCAACCTTTTTTGGACGATGGTGGAATTTTAGACACTTTTCAGTCAGGCTACAAGGCATGTCATAGCACAGAGTCTGCTCTTTTGAAAGTTTTTAATGATCTTTATTTGACCACAGACTCTGGTAATTCTGCTATTTTAGTACTTTTAGACTTGACTGCTGCTTTTGACACAGTGGATCATACAACTCTTTTAAACCGCCTTAAATATTGTGTGGGTGTTAGGGGGACTGCCCTGAACTGGTTTAAATCGTACCTGTCAGGGCGGTCCTTTACAGTTAGGCTGGGGGACTCCACTTCGTCTTCTGCTCCATTACTTTCTGGAGTTCCCCAGGGTTCAATTTTAGGACCTATGCTCTTTTCTTTATACCTGCTTCCTTTAGCTGAAATTTTTAAGAAACATGGCTTGTCATATCATTTTTATGCAGATGACAGCCAACTGTACATGCCCATTGTTAAAAATAATGGAAGCAGCCCCCTGACGCCCTTACTTAACTGTCTGGGAGACGTCAAGGATTGGTTGGCCCAGAACTTTTTAAAACTTAATGAGAAGAAAACAGAGGTCATGATATTTGGACCCAAAGCCAATCTTGACTTGGAGCCCGTTCAGCATCACGTGAGGCCCACAGTCACCAACCTTGGCGTCATCGTGGACAGTGATTTTAAATTTGATAAACAGATAAATGGCGTTTTAAAATCAAGTTTTTATCATTTGCGGCTTTTATCTAAAGTCAAACCCTTTTTATCTTTTAATATTTTTGAGCAGGTCATGCATGCTTTTATCTCTTCACGACTGGACTACTGCAATGCACTTTACACTGGGGTCTCCCATAAGGCACTTTCCCGACTGCAGTTAGTCCAGAACTCTGCTGCACGACTTTTAACAGGAACCAAAAAATATGAGCACATTACACCCATTCTTGCGTCTTTGCACTGGCTTCCTGTTAATTTTAGGATTAATTTTAAAATTGTATTGTTTTTTTTTAAAGCTTTACATGGACTGGCTCCAGAATACATCTCTGACCTCATTCAGATCTATAAACCAGCACGTGCTCTGAGGTCGGAGGGCCAGCTCCAGCTTGTGGAGCCCATGACGAGGCTCAAAACTAGGGGAGACAGAGCGTTCTCTGTTGTTGGCCCAAAGCTGTGGAACGCTCTGCCATTGCATGTCAGAACAGCACCCTCTGTGGAGTGTTTTAAATCCCGTCTTAAAACACATTTTTACTCTCTAGCTTTTAACACAGCATGAGTTGTGTGGTCCTCTGTGTTTTTATCTGTATTTATCCATGTTTTTATCTGTATTTTTAATCTGTATTTATCTGTGCTTTTATCTTGTTTTTACCTTGTTTTTATCTTGTTTTTATTTTTATCTTATTTTATCAATTTTATTGGTGTACTTTGTTTTTATTTTGTTTGACAATCTTTTGTCCGGTTTTTTGGTCACTGTACAGCACTTTGGAAACTGCCTGTTTGAGAAATGTGCTATATAAATAAAGTGGATTGGATTGGATTGGATTGGCTGGAGCTTGCTACAGTTATCATCAAAACTGCTATGTGATGCAGTTTTGTCTCCCACTATAATCCATAGCGATTGAGAGGTCCCTGCGGTCGTAGCACTTACTGAAAGCAGTTGGCCTGTATGCCTGCTGTTGAAGAAAGTCCGTACTTTGAGGGGGCAGGCTCTGACATGGTGCAGCTTCAGACGAACTTCAAGCTTGAAATTTTAAACTGTTTGCTGGCACCCATCAAGAGCAGTTTTAATGCTTCTGCATTGTATTCCTTTATTTGAAAAATGCTTTTTAGGCCTCGTGTTGCCCATCAGTCGCCGATAGTCCGCCAGCTGCCTTGACCGCTGGAGTTCTGGTGTGGCCCTGATCGACTCCAGCAATTGACGTAGGGCCATCAGCCATCAGGATCTACTTCTGTAAAACACAAAGACAACATCTGAGTTCTGATGGAACATCAAAAGTTCTCAAAAATAATGAGATAACAACAAAACCTCGCAAAATAACCTTACTTGGATGTCAAAGGAGAAGAACTTCATCTGGTTTTTTATGCTCATCACCAGGAACGGAGATTTGATCCCCAGCATCTTTGTGGGGTCTGCAGGACATGTGATGTATGTGGTGCCGACGGATGGCAGAGTTCCCCCTGTACTTTGTATTGCAGTAGAGGAGGAACTGACAAATCCACCAAATGTTGACTTCTGGATGGTTTAGTCCTCGTGGAGCCCATCAGTTGGCCTGTATGCCCGCTGTTGAAGAAAATCTGTACTTTGAGGGGGCAGGCTCTGACATGGTGCAGCTTCAGACGAACTTCAAGCTTGAAATTTTAAACTGTTTGCTGGCACCCATCAAGAGCAGTTTTAATGCTGCTGCATTGTATTCCTTTATTTGAAAAATGCTTTTTAGGCCTCGTGTTGCCCATCAGTCGCCGATAGTCCGCCAGCTGCCTTGACCGCTGGAGATCTGGTGTGGCCCTGATCGACTCCAGCATTTGACGTAGGGCCATCAGCCATCAGCCATCAGGATCTACTTCTGTAAAACACAAAGACAACATCTGAGTTCAGATGGAAAATAAAAAGTCCTCCAAAATATTGAGATAACAACAAAAACCCACAAAATAACCTTACTTGGACGTCAAAGGAGAAGAACTTCATCTGGTTTTTTATGCTCATCACCAGGAACGGAGATTTGATCCCCAGCATCTTTGTGGGGTCAGCAGGACATGTGATGTATGTGGTGCCGATGGAAGGCAGAGTTCCCCCTGTACTTTGTATTGCAGTAGAGGAGGAACTGACAAATACACCAAATGTTGACTTCTGGATGGTTTAGTAATCGTGTTAACCATCAGTCGCCGATAGTCCGCCAGCTGCCTTGACCGCTGGAGTTCTGGTGTGGCCCTGATTGACTCCAGCATTTGACGTAGGGCCATCAGCCATCAGGATCTACTTCTGTAAAACACAAACCCGACATCTGAGTTCTTTTTTTTAGACCAAGTTTCTTTTTATTTCAGTATTCAGCAACATATACAGTGTAAAAGACATTCAAACTTTTTTTTTCTTTTTTTTTTTTTTCCTTAATACCCCAAACAAACAAACCCACCCTGTTGCACCCTAAAAGAAAAAGAATTAAATACAATAAACAAGGATTTTGCTGAATGGAGTAACAGTGTTACCCCTCAGAAAGAAGTGATGGATCAAAATCTTTGATCTTGCTCAGAACTGGCTGCCAGACATTAAAAAACCCTGCAGTACAACCCTTCATTGAATATCTGATTTTTTCTACGGTAAGATGGCAGATAAGATCAACCAGATATTTCCTAAAAGTAGGGGGTTGTTTGTTTTTCCAGTGTAGGAGGATTAGCCTTCTGGCCAGAAGTGCAGTGAAAGCGATTACACTTTTGGATTTACTTGGAAGCCACAGAGAGAACTCTGATACACCAAATATTGCAATTGAGGCCTCGGGAGCAACGTGTGTCCCCAATGCGTCAGAGAGAAGTTGAAAAATGTTGTGCCAGAAGGCCCTTAGAGTCGGACAAAACCAAAACATATGCGAAAGTGTACCTGGTTCCGTTTCACAACGATCACAATTAGCATTAAGGTCTGGTTTGATTTTAGCTAACTTTACTTTGGACCAATGCAGTCTGTGAACCACCTTGAATTGTATAACCCTTTGTCTTAAGCATATTGAGGATGAATAAATATTTTGAAGAGCAGTCTGCCATACATCCTCTGATAGGTCCGTAGAGAGTGTAAAGAGGCAGATTGACATGACATTCGTTCAAAATTTAACCATTTAAGATCCTTATGACTTGATATATCTAGCCAATAAAGCAATGTGCGGATATTAGCAGCCCAGTAATAGTATTGGAAATTGGGAAGTGACATTCCCCCATAATCTTTGTGGTATTGTAAAATATTTTTGCGAATGCGGGCAGTCTTCCCATTCCATCCGACATCTGAGTTCTGATGGAACATAAAAAGTCCTCCAAAATAATGAGATAACAACAAAAACCCGCAAAATAACCCTACTTGAACGTCAAAGGAGAAGTACTTCATCTGGTTTTTTATGCTCATCACCAGGAACGGAGATTTGATCCCCAGCATCTTTGTGGGGTCTGCAGGACATGTGATGTATGTGGTGCCGACGGAAGGCAGAGTTCATCCTCTACTTTGTATTGCAGTAGAGGAGGAACTGAAGCATCCACCAAATGTTGACTTCTGGATGGTTTAGTCCTCGTGTAGCCCATCAGTCGCCGATAGTCCGCCAGCTGCCTTGACCGCTGGAGTTCTGGTGTGGCCCTGATCGACTCCAGCATTTGACGTAGGGCCATCAGCCATCAGGATCTACTTCTGTAAAACACAAAGACAACATCTGAGTTCTGATGGAACGTCAAAGGTCCTCAAAAATATTGAGATAGCAACAAAAACTCGCAAAAAACCTTACTTGGGCGTCAAAGGAGAAGAACTTCATCTGGTTTTTTATGCTCATCACCAGGAACGGAGATTTGATCTCCAGCATCTTTGTGGGGTCTGCAGGACATGTGATGTAAGTGGTGCCGACGGATGGCAGAGTTCCCCCTGTACTTTGTATTGCAGTAGAGGAGGAACTGACAAATCCACCAAATGTTGACTTCTGGATGGTTTAGTCCTCGTGTTGCCCATCAGTCGCCGATAGTCCGCCAGCTGCCTTAACCGCTGGAGTTCTGGTGTGGCCCTGATTGACTCCAGCATTTGACGTAGGGCCATCAGCCATCAGGATCAGGATCTACTTCTGTAAAACACAAAGACAACATCTGAGTTCTGATGGAACGTCAAAAGTCCTACAAAATGAGGTGAGGGTCACGTGATGCGAAGTGAGTAGGAGTGCGTGAGCGGAGCTCCCTGAATCAAAGAACATTTTTTGGACTTAAAGATAACGAATTGTGGCAGAAAACGTCTTTACAGGACTGTAATGTCTCTTCGGGAAATTTGGGCCAAGACGCCAGAAAATAAAAGAGTTTTACGCCAGAAACCTCGAAAAACGCAGATGGAGGCAGAGGAACAGGGCCTTAACAACATGGCGGAGAGCGACATTGAAAACCTTGTGATGAAGATAAGTGACGGGCTGTATGCTAAACTCAGCGCAAGCATGGATACCAAGCTAGACCAGATTGTTAAATCAGTCAGTGCTGTGTGTGAGAACGTGAAGGTCTTGGAGAGAAGAATGGAAAATGTGGAGCAAAGAATCTCCGACACAGAGGACTCCGCAACCCAGCTGTTGGCGAGACTCGAGGGCGCAGAAACCCGCCTGAACGAAGCCCTCGCTCGGCTGGAGGATCAAGAAAACAGGTCCCGGCGCAACAATATAAAGATCATTAATCTGCCAGAGCGCACCGAGGGGGATAATCCTAAAGAGTTCTTCGAAACATGGATACCGAAGGTTTTGAATATGAAGGTGAAAAAAGACCGGATTAAAGTGGACAGATGTCACCGAAGCCCGGGCCAACTCCGACCCGACGCGACCAGGCCGAGAGCGGTTTACGTCCGCCTCCATCACTATGAGGATAAACAGCTCATCATGCCAAGCGCCCGGAATCGGGGGGAGATCTCGCTCTCTGGGCACCGAATCCACTTCTTTGAGGATTTTTCACCGGCGCTGGAGAAGAAAAGGCGTGATTTCACGGAGGTGAAAAAAACCCTGCGTTCACTGGGGATTCCCTACAGGATGCTTTTCCCAGCAGTGCTGCGGGTTAACCATAAGGAGAGAGTCCACGTCTTTAAGTCCCCAGCAGAGGCACAGCAGTTCACCATGGCAGTGCAGAAAGACAGCACATAATGGACCGCAGCATAAACAGCCACGGTATTTTGCACCTGACTGTTCTTTTCTTTCTTCTTAATTCTTTTTTTTCTTCATAAATGGGGCAAATACTTATGTTATTATATTATTTTAATTTAATGGACACAGCCCCCTTATATATACACACATTTTCTTTTCATAGACCATAAAGTTCATTTTATGATCAGGCAAGCTGATCCATATTGATTTGTTTTTATATCTGGAAGCGCAGCCAAGACTACGGTATTTCTGTTGGACGCAAGTCACAGGAGGAAGGTTTGGGGAGCTCTGCTTCTTCCTGCTAATGTTAATGTGGGTGTTATTGAGAAAGTGGCAGAGAGTTATGTATCACATGAGCCCTACAAAGGAGCTGGAGTTGCAGCAGTTGCAAGATTTTTGTTTGTCTCTTTCACGTTTTGAGATTTTTTTCTTTTCTTTTTCTTTTCACCTCATCACCAGCAAACTTAACGTGTATATTTGGTTTTATAACTTGAATGAACAGGGTCGTACCTAAGATGAACACACACACACACACACAAAATGTCAGGAGTAAATTCCATTAAATTCTGCTCATTCAATGTAAAAGGCATTCATCATCCTATTAAGCGCAAAAAGATCTTGAACTCCCTAAAAAAAGAAAAAGTTCAGATAGCTTTCCTGCAGGAAACACATTTAGTGGACAAGGAACATATGAAGCTAAAGAGGGATTGGGTAGGCCAAGCACATTACTCCTCCTTCTCCTCCAACAGCAGGGGAGTCGCTGTTCTGATACATAAATCTGTGCCCTTTGTACTGGAGACCTGTAAGAAAGATCCAGAGGGCAGATATATATTGCTACATGGAACCATTCAGGATGTACGTTTAACCATGATGAACATATATGCATCAAGTCCACCACTGTCTTCCTTTTGGACTAAAATTGGATCAGAACTTGCAGAATATAAATGTGGTCTGACAATGTTGGGGGGAGATTTTAATTGCGTTTTAGACAATACTCTAGACAGATCACCAATACCCACTGACAGGCGATGCAACTTGGGGGCCACACTGGCCAAAATGTTGGAAGAGCTTAATTTGGTGGATGCATGGAGGTCCATTAATCCTTCTTCCAAAGATTTCACATTCTATTCCAATCCACACAATTCATATTCTCGGATTGATTTTTTCTTCTTACCACCTGAGACTTTGGGACAAGTAAATACATGTGAAATAGGTTCTATTTACTTAAGCGACCACGCCCCAGTCTATTTAGACTTGAACATAAAAGAAACCACACCCACAACAACGAGGTGGCGTCTTCCATCATATATTCTTATTGACAAAGATTACAAGAAAAGGATGGAAGAAGAGTTAAAATTATATTTTGATGAAAACGATAACAGTGACACAAATCCTGAATTTTTATGGGAGGCAGCAAAAGCTTATATCCGTGGATCCACCATTTCATATATAGCAAATAGAAAGAAAAAATTGTTGATGGAACAAAATCAGCTGGAAAAAGACTTAAAGGCAGCAGAGATGGCGCATAAATCTAACCCTACAAAAAATAATTTAATTAAAGCACAAGCAGTTAGAGCAGCTCTGAACTCTGTCCTCAATGAGAAAGCCTCTAGATCATTGTTTTCTCAAAAACAGCGTTTATATGAATACGGCAATAAACCTAGTAAATATTTAGCACGTATACTTAACCAGAAAGACACTCAAAACACCATAGGGGCCATTAGAGACTCTAACGGAACAAGACACTATGACAGACACAGTATTAGCTCTGTTTTTGTCTCCTTTTACAAGTCCCTGTACAAATCAGAGAATGTAAGCACTAAGGTAGACATGGATAGATACTTTTCACAAATTAAACTGCCAACATTATCAGAAGAGCAACAGAAGATCCTAGGAAGACCTATTGAAGAAAAAGAAATTCTTAAGGCCATCTCACTGATGCACAGTGGAAAATCTCCTGGTCCAGATGGATTCCCTGTGGAATGGTTCAAATCTTTTAAGGACAGGATTGTTCCCTATCTGCTCAGAACATATAATTACAGCTTCAACACAGCCCATCGCTTGCCAGATACAATGACACAGGCAAATATCTGTCTGATCTTAAAGAAGGGAAAAGATGCTGAAGACCCAGCCTCTTACAGACCAATCTCCCTTATCAATGTAGATGTCAAAATTTTAGCAAAAATATTAAGCTTAAGACTTGAATCCTTCATAACTCTTTTAATCAAACCTGATCAGACAGGGTTTATAAAAGGAAGAAACTCATTTCATAATATCCGCAGACTCCTGAACATTATACAGCAAGCTCAAGATAAAAAAATGAAGGGCTTAATTGTGTCTTTGGACTCTCTGAAAGCATTCGACAGAGTTGAATGGTCATATCTCTTTCAGACCATGGATATGTTTAAATTGGGCGCCAACTTTGTCGACTGGGTGAAGCTGTTGTATTCTTCACCTAAAGCAGCTGTTATTACCAATTCTCACTGCTCTAACTACTTCTCCTTAGAACGTGGAACACGGCAGGGATGTCCCCTGAGCCCCCTCTTGTTTGCGCTGGCTATCGAACCCTTTGCAGAGCTCATCAGAACTTCTCTGAGTATAAAGGGATTCCTCATCGATGGTACAGAACATAAAATCTCATTATATGCCGATGATGTCTTATTGTATCTAGTCGAAACAGACAGCACCATCCCACACTTACTCAACCTCTTGGAACAATTTGGCTATATCTCAGGTTTTAAAGTAAACTTATCGAAGTCAGAAGCTATGCCTATTGGCACAATGACTGGATCTCCTCCCCCAACAGGGTTTCCCTTCCAATGGTCCCCGAAAATAATAACATATCTCGGAATACAAGTGAGCCCCTCTCTTAATAAATTGCTCAAATTGAATCTAAAACCAACAATTAAACATATTAGGGAGGACTTAGAACGGTGGAAAAGCCTACCCGTTTCCTGGCTTGGAAGAATAAGTGTGTTGAAAATGAATATACTCCCTAGACTCATGTATCCATTACAGATGCTGCCAAACTCAATCTCAAATAGCTGGTTCTCGGATTTGGATAAAATATTTACTCATTATCTTTGGCAGGGGAAAAAAGTAAGAATGAAACTAAGCAAATTACAGAGAAGTAAAGATCAAGCGGGTCTAGCTGTCCCAAATATCCGTTTCTACTACTGGGCTGCGCAAATGCGATATATACATGAATGGGTGAATCCAACTGTCTCAAATACATGGATTGATATGGAATCTAGCAATTGTGGAATTGTAACATTAAAGTATTGTCCCTTTATATGTTACAATAAGGTTAAATTAGAAGTACAAAACAACTTTATTGTCTCTAACACTTTGAACACATGGTACAAAATGTTACTTTTCTTTAAACTAAAAAAACACTTTTCTGTATTAGCCCCCACATTTAGGAACCCAGATTTCATCCCATCATGTCAAGACATTGGCTTCAAACTCTGGCATGAAAAGGGCTTGGACCAACTAGCCAAACTCTATGGTGGGAATGCATTGGAATCCTTCGAAGCCTTAAAGAATCGATATTCTCTGCCCCAGTCCCACTTCTTCCGGTACTTGCAGATCAGACATTACATACCCAAAACAAAACACCCTCCCAAAGTAACATTTTTAGAACGCATTCTTACACAACCCCAACCTACAAGATTTATCTCCCATGTTTACAGAAACTTTTCTTCAAACACTACACATTCTACAGATTACCTCAAAAGACAGTGGCAGACTGACTTAGGAGAAGAAATAAGTGACAATGAGTGGACCCATCTGATAGAGAACACGCTAAAACTCCTAACTTCAAACTCACATAGAGAAACACAATTTAAAATATTACACAGACTCCATTTTACACCGTTACTGAGGAGCAAGCTGGGCTTAGACTCTCCCTACTGCTGCAAATGTAACAGTGAAATAGGTACATATGCACACATGCTGTGGAAATGTAGTGGGATACAAAAATACTGGATTGAAGTTAAAAAGGAGGTGAAAATACTGTTGGGATATGGTGTGGAACTCTCAACCTTTCAGTGTGTTCTTGGCACTAAAGTGAACGGCACTAGGTACAAACACAACGCCAAGCTGGTTGAAATTCTTCTGTTTATAGCAAGAAAAACCATTCTGAAATTCTGGATTTCCAAAGACGTTCCGACCATGGAGGACTGGTACACAGAGGTTTTGAAGACTCTTCCTTTGGAAAGATTAACTCATACCCTTCATGACAACATTGAGGAGTTCAAAAAAGTCTGGCAACCAGTTCTGGATAAGACTAATCTTTCTTGGGATTGAACTCTGTTCTGGTGAAATGTGGAAAAAAAAACAAACAAACAAAAAAAAAAAACCCTGTAATAGCCTTTTGCCGCTGGTGATGAAGGTTGATTGGTGATTTTTTTTTTTTTTCCTTTCTTTTTATTTATTTGTATCATTATTTTACTTTTTAAACTGCTGCCTGTTTATGTTAGTTTGTGATGTTAAAAAGAAAATATGGGTGTGTAAACATTTTGATGTTCTATTTTTCATGTTTGACTGTTTTCACTACCCAAATAAAAAGAAAAAAAAAAAAAAGAAAAAAAAGTACTACAAAATAATGAGATAACAACAAAAACTCGCAAAATAACCTTACTTGGACGTCAAAGGAGAAGAACTTCATCTGGTTTTTTATGCTCATCACCAGGAACGGAGCTTTGATCTCCAGCATCTTTATGGGGTCTGCAGGACATGTGATGTAAGTAGTGCCGACGGAAGGCAGAGTTCCCCCTGTACTTTGTATTGCAGTAGAGGAGGAACTAACAAATCCACCAAATGTTGACTTCTGGATGGTTTAGTCCTCGTGTTGCCCATCAGTCGCCGATAGTCCGCCAGCTGCCTTGACCGCTGGAGTTCTGGTGTGGCCCTGATCGACTCCAGCATTTGACGTAGGGCCATCAGCCATCAGGATCTACTTCTGTAAAACACAAAGACAACATCGGAGTTCTAATGGAACATCAAAAGTCCTCCAAAACAACGAGCTTCAAACAACAAAAACCCGGAAAATAACCTTACTTGGACGTCAAAGGAGAAGTTCTTCAACTGGTTTTTTATGCTCATCACCAGGAACGGAGATTTGATCCCCAGCATCTTTGTGGGGTCTGCAGGACATGTGATGTATGTGGTGCCGATGGAAGGCAGAGTTCCCCCTGTACTTTGTATTGCAGTAGAGGAGGAACTGAAGCATCCACCAAATGTTGACTTCTGGATGGTTTAGTCCTTGTGTTGCCCATCGGTCGCCGATAGTCCGCCAGCTGCCTTGACCGCTGGAGTTCTGGTGTGGCCCTGATCGACTCCAGCATTTGACATACAGCTGCTTGCGGATATGGGAACGACCTGGCTGGAGCTTGCTACAGTTATCATCAAAACTGCTATGTGATGCAGTTTGGTCTCCCACTATAATCCATAGCGATTGAGAGGTCCCTGCGGTCGTAGCACTTACTGAATGCAGTTGGCCTGTATGCCTGCTGTTGAAGAAAGTCTGTACTTTGAGGGGGCAGGCTCTAACATGGTGCAGCTTCAGACGAGCTTCAAGCTTGAAATTTTAAACTGTTTGCTGGCACCCATCAAGAGCAGTTTGAATGCTTCTGCATTGTTTTCCTTCATTTGAAAAATGCTTTTTAGGCCTCGTGTTGCCCATCAGTCGCCGATAGTCCACCAGCTGCCTTGACCGCTGGAGTTCTGGTGTGGCCCTGATCGACTCCAGCATTTGACGTAGGGCCATCAGCCATCAGGATCTACTTCTGTAAAACACAAAGACAACATCTGAGTTCTGATGGAACATCAAAAGTCCTCAAAAATAATGAGATAACCACAAAACCTCGCAAAATAACCTTACTTGGATGTCAAAGGAGAAGAACTTCATCTGGTTTTTTATGCTCATCACCAGGAACGGAGATTTGATCCCCAGCATCTTTGTGGGGTCTGCAGGACATGTGATGTATGTGGTGCCGACGGAAGGAAGAGTTCCCCCTGTACTTTGTATTGCAGTAGAGGAGGAACTGAAGCATCCACCAAATGTTGACTTCTGGAATGTTCAGTCCTCGTGTTGCCCATCAGTCGCCGATAGTCCGCCAGCTGCCTTGACCGCTGGAGTTCTTGTGTGGCCCTGATCGACTCCAGCATTTGACGTAGGGCCATCAGCCATCAGGATCTACTTCTGTAAAACACAAAGACAACATCGGAGTTCTGATGGAACGTCGAAAGTCCTCCAAAATATTGAGGATAACAACAAAAACCCACAAAATAACCTTACTTGGACGTCAAAGGAGAAGAACTTCATCTGGTTTTTTATGCTCATCACCAGGAACGGAGATTTGATCCCCAGCATCTTTGTGGGGTCTGCAGGACATGTGATGTATGTGGTGCCGACGGGATGGCAGAGTTCCCCCTGTACTTTGTATTGCAGTAGAGGAGGAACTGACAAATACACCAAATGTTGACTTCTGGATGGTTTAGTAATCGTGTTAACCATCAGTCGCCGATAGTCCGCCAGCTGCCTTGACCGCTGGAGTTCTGGTGTGGCCCTGATCGACTCCAGCATTTGACGTAGGGCCATCAGCCATCAGGATCTACTTCTGTAAAACACAAACCCGACATCTGAGTTCTTTTTTTTAGACCAAGTTTCTTTTTATTTCAGTATTCAGCAACATATACAGTGTAAAAGACATTCAAACTTTTTTTTCCTTTTTTTTTTTTCCTTAATACCCCAAACAAACAAACCCACCCTGTTGCACCCTAAAAGAAAAAGAATTAAATACAATAAACAAGGATTTTGCTGAATGGAGTAACAGTGTTACCCCTCAGAAAGAAGTGATGGATCAAAATCTTTGATCTTGCTCAGAACTGGCTGCCAGACATTAAAAAACCCTGCAGTACAACCCTTCATTGAATATCTGATTTTTTTCTACGGTAAGATGGCAGATAAGATCAACCAGATATTTCCTAAAAGTAGGGGGTTGTTGTTTTTCCAGTGTAGGAGGATTAGCCTTCTGGCCAGAAGTGCAGTGAAAGCGATTACACTTTTGGATTTACTTGGAAGCCACAGAGAGAACTCTGATACACCAAATATTGCAATTGAGGCCTCGGTAGCAACGTGTGTCCCCAATGCGTCAGAGAGAAGTTGAAAAATGTTGTGCCAGAAGGCCCTTAGAGTCGGACAAAACCAAAACATATGCGAAAGTGTACCTGGTTCCGTTTCACAACGATCACAATTAGCATTAAAGTCTGGTTTGATTTTAGCTAACTTTACTTTGGACCAATGCAGTCTGTGAACCACCTTGAATTGTATAACCCTTTGTCTTAAGCATATTGAGGATGAATAAATATTTTGAAGAGCAGTCTGCCATACATCCTCTGATAGGTCCGTAGCCAAATCTTCTTCCCACTTTTCTTTTGGTATGAGTCAGTGGATCTGTGTTTGATGAGTTGATTGCTGTGTAGATTTTGCTGATGAGTCCTTTTGACTGTGGATTAAAGGTCAAGATGTTTTCAAGAAGTGAGTCTGGTGGTCGCGAGGGGAAATGGGTGAATGTGGTAGATAGAAAACTTTGAAGTTGAAGGTATCTGAAGAAGTGAACATCAGGAATTCTAAATTCACTTTTTAGTCTCTGAAATGACACAAATTGACTTTCGATGAACAGATCCTTCAGGGTTCTCAGACCATTTGTGGACCAATATGTAAAACAGTTATCAGTTATGGAAGGGAGAAACATAATATTTTTCACAACTGGGGCATAAATTGACATATTTCTAAGGCCCAGGCTTCTCCTAAATTGTGCCCAGATTTTAAGTGAATGTTTAACTACTGGGTTCTGTGAAATTTGTCGAGAGATTGTGACCAGTGGTATTGTTGAACAAAGTAGAGAGTGTAAAGAGGCAGATTGACATGACATTCGTTCAAAATTAACCATTTAAGATCCTATGACTTGATATATCTAGCCAATAAAGCAATGTGCGGATATTAGCAGCCCAGTAATAGTATTGGAAATTGGGAAGTGACATTCCTCCATAATGTTTTGTGGTATTGTAAAATATTTTTGCGAATGCGGGCAGTCTTCCCATTCCATCCGACATCTGAGTTCTGATGGAACATAAAAAGTCCTCCAAAATAATGAGATAACAACAAAACCCGCAAAATTTCCCTACTTGAACGTCAAAGGAGAAGTACTTCATCTGGTTTTTTATGCTCATCACCAGGAACGGAGATTTGATCCCCAAAATCTTTGTGGGGTCTGCAGGACATGTGATGTATGTGGTGCCGACGGAAGGCAGAGTTCCCCCTGTACTTTGTATTGCAGTAGAGGAGGAACTGAAGCATCCACCAATTGTTGAATTCTGGATGGTTTAGTCCTCGTGTAGCCCATCAGTCGCCGATAGTCCGCCAGCTGCCTTGACCGCTGGAGTTCTGGTGTGGCCCCTGATTGACTCCAGCATTTGTCGTACAGCTGCTTAAGGATATGGGTACGGCTGGCTGGAGCTTGCTACAGTTATCATCAAAACTGCTATGTGATGCAGTTTGGTCTCCCACTATAATCCATAGCGATTGAGAGGTCCCTGCGGTCGTAGCACTTACTGAAAGCAGTTGGCCTGTATGCCTGCTGTTGAAGAAAGTCTGTACTTTGAGGGGGCAGGCTCTGACATGGTGCAGCTTCAGACGAACTTCAAGCTTGAAATTTTAAACTGTGTGCTGGCACCCATCAAGAGCAGTTTTAATGCTTCTGCATTGTTTTCCTTCATTTGAAAAATGCTTTTTAGGCCTCGTGTTGCCCATCAGTCGCCGATAGTCCACCAGCTGCCTTGACCGCTGGAGTTCTGGTGTGGCCCTGATTGACTCCAGCATTTGACGTAGGGCCATCAGCCATCAGGATCTACTTCTGTAAAACACAAAGACAACATCTGAGTTCTGATGGAAAATAAAAAGTCCTCCAAAATATTGAGATAACAACAAAAACCCGTAAAAGAACCTCACTTGGACGTCAAATGAGAAGTACTTCATCTGGTTTTTTATGCTCATCACCAGGAACGGAGATTTGATCCCCAGCATCTTTGTGGGTTCTGCAGGACATGTGATGTATGTGGTGCCGACGGAAGGCAGAGTTCCCCCTGTACTTTGTATTGCAGTAGAGGAGAAACTGACAAGTCCACCAAATGTTAACTTCTGGATGGTGTAGGGCTCGTGTTGCCCATCAGTCGCCGGTGGTCCGCCAGCTGCCTTGACCGCTGGAGTTCTGGTGTGGCCCTGATTGACTCCAGCATTTGACGTAGGGCCATCAGCCATCAGCCATCAGGATCTACTTCTGTAAAACACAAAGACAACATCTGAATTCTGATGGAACGTCAAAAGTCCTCAAAAATAATGAGATAACAACAAAACCTCGCAAAATAACCTTACTTGGACGTCAAAGGAGAAGAACTTCATTTTGTTTTTTATGCTCATCACCAGGAACAGGGATTTGATCCCCAGCATCTTTGTGGGGTCTGCAGGACATGTGATGTATGTGGTGCCGACGGAAGGCAGAGTTCCCCCTGTACTTTGTATTGCAGTAGAGGAGGAACTGACAAATCCACCAAATGTTGACTTCTGGATGGTTTAGTCCTCGTGTAGCCCATCAGTTGCCGATAGTCCGCCAGCTGCCTTGACCGCTGGAGTTCTGGTGTGGCCCTGATCTACTCCAGCATTTGACATACAGCTGCTTGCGGATATGGGTACGGCCTGGCTGGAGCTTGCTACAGTTATCATCAAAACTGCTATGTGATGCAGTTTGGTCTCCCACTAAAATCCATAGCGATTGAGAGGTCCCTGCGGTCGTAGCACTTACTGAAAGCAGTTGGCCTGTATGCCTGCTGTTGAAGAAAGTCTGTACTTTGAGGGGGCAGGCTCTAACATGGTGCAGCTTCAGACGAACTTCAAACTTGAAATTTTAAACTGTTTGCTGGCACCCATCAAGAGCAATTTTAATGCTTCTGCATTGTATTCCTTTATTTGAAAAATGCTTTTTAGGCCTTGTGTTGCCCATCAGTCGCCGATAGTCCGCCAGCTGCCTTGACCGCTGGAGTTCTGGTGTGGCCCTGATCAACTCCAGCATTTGACGTAGGGCCATCAGCCATCAGGATCTACTTCTGTAAAACACAAAGACAACATCTGAGTTCTGCTGGAACATCAAAATTCCTCCAAAATATTGAGATAACAACAAAAATCCGCAAAATAACCTTACTTGGACGTCAAAGGAGAAGTACTTCATCTGGTTTTTTATGCTCATCACCAGGAACGAAGCTTTGATCTCCAGCATCTTTGTGGGGTCTGCAGGACATGTGATGTATGTGGTTCCAACGGAAGGCAAACTTCCTCCTCTACTTTGTATTGCAGTAGAGGAGGAACTGACAAATCCACCAAATGTTGACTTCTGGATGGTTTAGGCCTCGTGGAGCCCATCAGTTTGCGATAGTCCGCCAGCTGCCTTGACCGCTGGAGTTCTGGTGTGGCCCTGATCGACTCCAGCATTTGACGTACAGCTGCTTAAGGATATGGGTACGGCCTGGCTGGAGCTTGCTACAGTTGTCATCAAAACTGTTATGTGGTGCAGTTTGGTCTCCTACTATAATCCATAGCGATTGAGAGGTCCCTGCGGTCGTAGCACTTACTGAATGCAGTTGGCCTGTATGCCTGCTGTTGAAGAAAGTCTGTACTTTGAGGGGGCAGGCTCTAACATGGTGCAGCTTCAGACGAACTTCAAGCTTGAAATTTTAAACTGTTTGCTGGCACCCATCAAGAGCAGTTTGAATGCTTCCGCATTTTTTTCCTTCATTGGAAAAATGCTTTTTAGGCCTTGTGTTGCCCATCAGTCGCCGATAGTCCGCCAGCTGCCTTGACCTCTGGAGTTCTGGTGTGGCCCTGATCGACTCCAGCATTTGACGTAGGGCCATTCAGCCATCAGGATCTACTTCTGTAAAACACAAAGACAACATCTGATGTTCTGATGGAACGTCAAACGTCCTCCAAAAATAATGAGCTTCAACAACAAAACCGGCAAAATAACCTTAGTTGGACGTCAAAGGAGAAGTACTTCATCTGGTTTTTTATGCTCATCACCAGGAACAGAGCTTTGAACTCCAGCATCTTTTGTGGGGTCTGCAGGACATGTGATGTATGTGGTGCCGAAGGAAGGCAGAGTTCCTCCTCTACTATTGCTGTTTTCAGAATGACCTATTTATTTATAAATTTTATAAATTTGATTCTGTTATATGGATTAGGTTATATGGACAGCGTTTAAAATCCTAATGTATAGTTGCCCAATCCGATAATTCAAGTCTGATTCCCCCTAGAAATTAATAAATACACACCAATTTTTATATTTTATTCTATAATTCTATTTATATTCTTTATTCTAATTAAAAACTTTTGTGCTCTCGCGGGCCACATGAAATGACATGGCGGGCCACACTTGGCCCTCGGGCCTTGAGTTTGACACATGTGCATTAGAGGATCAAATAGAGACAAATAATCTGTCTGCTGCAGAAGATGCAAGAATGGACGACTCTGTTCTTGTAGTGTGAGGGTTTGTGTGGACCGAACCACAGAGGAGGTCCCGGTCGTCCACATCTGGAAGTCCCCTGTTGAAACACTCCTGACTCTCGTTCTCACGCCATTAACTCAGAGGGGGTTAATAAAAGAACCAGTCTCTGTTCCTTTGGAGGAAACCTTTTTTATTATTACTTTTCCGGCGAACTGAGCAACAAACCCTTAACTTGCGCTCACACACACACACACACACACCACTCTTGCACTGCGCGCTGTGATGAAAAAAGAAAGGCTGAGGCTGAGTCGGCCATTCAGACGTAGTTTGACTGCAGGAGCTGAAGCAGAGACTCTCTCTGGGATGTTATGAACTCAGATATGGAAACATTGTTATCATGTAGAACTATCAAAATAAATAAACATGATCTCTTAACGTTCTCCGTGTGCATCCATAAATTGTCACACCGCTGTGGCTATCAGGACTAAAAACATTAGCTGGTGGCTCCTCCCACATGGTGCGTTCATGGAGCTCCAGTTCATAGAAGCTTAGTGGAACTCCAACAGCCACCAAGCCTAACTTAGACCACTACCAGTGGCGGTTCTACACTTACTTACTCCCTGGGCGAGTTACTCCACCAGCGCCCCCACCCCCCTACCCCCCGGCACACATACAAAATTTGACCACATCCTTTTGAGTTCCCTATCTTTTATTTGGCAATTTTGCTCAAAAAAATACTTGAATTTTCTAGACTCGTATTATGGGGGGGTCAAACTCAGTTGCTGCACAGAGGGCCTACATTAAAAACACGCTTTAGGTTTTGGGCCGAAGAAGATAAACATTTACTAAATACACTATTGCTAGACTTTTAAACCTTTTAAACCTTTTAAACCTTTAATACTGAACTTTTTGTACATAAATATGAATAAAAACAAACAGGAACATTAATCCAGATTAAATCAAGTTAAACCTTAAAAAATCATAATTTGCTCTCCATAAAAATATATTCTATCAAAATTATACAAATATGAAGATGCTGCAGAACAAAATAAACAAACCCTGGAAATAATAATAATAAGAATTAACAAATCATATCTTTTTGTTTTCTTTGCTCTCTTATCATTTTTTAAAGCTGGACTCCTGCATCATTTTTAGCAATAAGTTCATTTCTTGTTACTGATTAGCTCCTGCTGTCTGTATGTCAAATTCTGACACCAACTAAACGACACAAAAGACTTGTCATAAAAAATATCTACAATAGTTAGTAAATAATGACATTGCTGAGTAATCCAACAGCACGGGATGATCCAGGTGTTGCGTAATGTAGGCTGCACTCCTCGCTGCTGCGCCCCCCCCCCCCCCTTCTTCTGACAGACACAGCTCCGTCTCTATAACGGGAGGCGCAGCTGCGGCCCTAAAGTTGATTGTTAGAGTGAAAGGTCGCAACCCCTATGTGCCAGCTATGGCAGGTGTTGTCAGGATGAAAGCTGAAACCTCGCGTTGCTTAAGCTATTATTATAACGCTGTGGGCACGGAAATTACTGCCCCCTACTGGGCGCCACCCTGGGCCACCGCCCACTTCACCCATGTCAAAATCTGTCACCGACCGCTACTATATTTTACGAGAAACTGAAAACTGCAGAACCGACCACAAAATCACCCGAATTATGCACACTCGCCCAAAGCCATTTTTTATGACAAACACGTTTTTTAATATGAAACTTTATTGATATTCCCCCAAATGCGCATTCCCAGAAAAAAGGGGGGGCGCGCGCATGCGTATAACGCTTTCATGTTCCCGAAGCGACTCTTGCCAATTGTTTCAAGTTTTTATAGCTTCAATTAAATCTGGAGATGACATGTTGTCACAAATCGGGTGGATAAACGAGGAGCAGACGGGCCAAACTCTTTGACTGGATTTTGATCTTTTCTTTTTAATCTGTTTACGTATTTATTTGGACCATGAGGTGGCGCTCTCGGGACCACTATAATGCTGTTGTGGGTGCCTCTGCTCCTCGTTTATCCCATCAGATTTTTAACAACATGTTGGATATAAATCAGTCATTATTCAAAAGACTTTTAAATAATAGTTTCACCTCAAGATTTACTTGAAGCCATTCTTAAGTTAAAACTAAATAACCTAAAAACGGGAACGTGATGCTTGAAAACCGTTGTATGCATTGCCCCCCCCCCCCCCCCCCTTCTGGCAATGCGCGTTTTGCAGGGATATCAATAAAGGTTTTTTTTTTTTTAAATGTTTCGTTCCGTGGTAGTAGGAAACAAATTAACGGCCGTACGAAGGACTTTTACTGACAAACTTTGGCAAAAATTTGAAATAAGAAAAGATCTAAGGACACAACATGGGGAAACTGTGTAGCTAACGACACTAGCAACGGTTGCTAAGGATTTTTCTGACGTCGTAATGTGACGACATGGGCAAACGACAATAATAAAGACAAATGCAACGTTTTAAGCATAAAGAAAGCATATACATCACAAAGCAAATACAAAGTAATAATCAAAGAAACATGGGCATGGCAGAAGATATTGCTTAGTAGTACATAGACATGAACCAATGTTCAATGAACTTGTTTAATAGACATAGACAATGGACCAAAGACATAGACAGTGAACACAAAAACCCATTTTCATATTTTTGGCACAAATGGAACCTCATACTATGATCATGAAAACACAGTATTTAAAAACCCCTACCCCCACTTTGCCATCATCCATTTTTTTTACACCCCCTCCCACTAGCTTACAGCCCCTCACAAACCCTAACGTAACCTTACCGGTGCAACAAAAATGGCGAGCAATGGTCGGAGTTATCCAGCTGTACAGTTTTGAGGGGGATGCCAGCGTGGACGAGGAAAACGGGGTAAGTGAACCCCGGAGGAAGATCAGCCGTCAGCCCTGGAGATCCCCCCTGCATCTTCCTGACCACAGTCAGAGGAACCCCCCCTCCCCAGGGAGGAGCGCCCCACAGTTTGAGAACTTACAAAGTGAATGATCCTTTATTTAAAGTAGAAATATGAAAAGGAAACCTGCTCCGAGTAACCCGACTTAAGCTCAGCTCCACCTTCCAAGATGAAAACTGTTCCAGACCTGCAGTATCTCTGAACAAAACTCTAATCACTGCCATTGAAAAATGAACCCACAGAATTGAAGACTTTGGACATCAGCTAAAAGAAAACTCGTCATGGTGGCAAACCATCTCCCGACTCGTGGAAATGAATGCAGCTGAGATCAAAGAATGCAAGGGGAAGATTAAAGAGATGGAAAAAGAAGTTCCACAATTGTTAAAGAAAAACAAGGAGCTAAAGAAAAAGTAGCTGAATGGAAAGATGCAAAACAGCGATGGAACCTAAAAATTCAAGAATTAAAAGAAAGAGACGATGAGAACATCTGAGATGTCATCATAGGAATCCTGACCCAGATCGCTCTGGATTGGAAAGAAAACATGGACATGGTGGTGGATTCAGTTCATCGGTTGGGGAGAAAGGGGGAGGGTAGACACCAACAGGTCATCATACAATTTTTTTTGAGACACCACAGAGACGCCACCTGGAGAAAAACCAAGAACTGTTCAACCTGTAAGAATCTGGAAATCATCTTTAAGGATGATTTCTCCAAAGCTAACAGAGAAGCTCGAGCAGCAGCC
The DNA here is from genome assembly GCA_023969325.1 of Oryzias curvinotus. NCBI lineage: Eukaryota > Metazoa > Chordata > Actinopteri > Beloniformes > Adrianichthyidae > Oryzias > Oryzias curvinotus. The sequence goes on from JALJSC010000052.1 coordinate 392,991, forward strand.
TGGCCGAAGATGGAAGAAGCCGAGCAGCGGGGAAACACGTGTACTACAGAGGACCAGTGGGCTACATCAACGGTATTAGGGTTTATGTGGACTGATGGGGTTCAATGAAACAATATAAAGAAGGAAAAGGAAGAAAAAATGTAAGAAAAAAAAGGTTCTCATGGCTCCAGACTAACCTTTTTCACTAAGGGGAGTGAATCTTTCTGAATCATAATTTTACTTTTATTATTTTAAATAGGGATGAACTTGATCCCAAACTAGGAAAAATGTCACTTTCTTACAGCAATATGTTGCTTTGTTCAATCAATCTGTAATCCCTAAAGATATAGAGAAACCTTTTAAATTATACATGAATGTACTTCT